>JBBHKE010002679.1:51334-79086 GCA_037447655.1 Zygnema cylindricum | reverse complement strand
AAAAAAAAAAAAAAAAAAAAAAGGCAACGTCACTAGATATTGATTTCGGTTATTGAACAGATTATATCTTGATTTTGATTCGATTTCCTCCATTATTGAGGATTTCCTCAGGTGAAAAAAACATTTGAGTGGGGAAAGTGGAGGAAACGTTTCGAAGGTGTTTTTCTTCCTCTATTTTTTCAAAATATCAAAAGAATATTTGGGGTTGTTGATCTACTTGTCCAAAGTTATTTATATTTCTTTCTAGAGAAATTTATAGAGAAATTTATTTTTTCTACAAGGAATTTCAGTTTTCTACAAGTAATTAATTTAGGTTTCAAGAGTAATTTGTTCATTTTTAGAGTGGTAAGAAAAGGAATGTTCTGCTTATTTATTCGACTCGAAGAAAACCTTGGAGGTTTCAAAAATATATTTACATATTTATTAAATAAATTATAAAACATATATATTATTAAGTGTAGTTGTGGGTTTATTGTAGTATAATGGTATTTAAAAATTGGCCTTTTTGCTCAAAAAAACAAGAACGGCACAACTGTTTCCATGAGCAATTAAACTGGAGTTGAAGAAAAAATGGAGAGGATGAGTCTCTATTCTACTTTATTGTTATTGGTTCATTTTATTTTTAGTTTGCAAGCATTTCGAAAGATCGGTAGAGTCAAGGTGCCTCTTTTTCATTCTTTTTAAACTGTGTGCCATTAATTTTATATGAAAGTTTACAATAAATAAGGTCCAACAAACAAACGTACATTTTTTGGAGTTTTTGTGGTTTCTAAATGCAAAATTGTTTGTTTATCTTCGTTTTTCTTTTGTAAACTTCACTATACCCTGTTTTGCTCTTTATTTCAATGGTGGTTTCGCCACTTAAAACATTTTTCTCAAGTAATAACTTGTCCGATTTTACATTGGAGACAACCAATCGGAAAAGGACAATCTTGCATTTCAATTTCAACCTTCGGATTAAACATTGGACAAGTGTGCTTGAAGGCAAAATGTTTTGTGGCGAAAAAATGTTTGAAGGGGTTAGAAAAACATTGATACTAACAACGATACACGGCGTAGTAGCAACATCTCGTGACAAGTTTGATATCTTATGATTTTGGCAAAGCATGAGTACTTGTGGGAGGGGCGGAGGGAGAGGGGGGGAGGGGAGAAGGGAGAAAGGGGGGAAGAGGGTAAGAGAGAGAGAGAGGGGAAAAGGACGAAAGAGGGACGGAGGGTGAGGGAAAGGGCGAGGTAGAGAGGGAGTCAATTTAATTACAAAAGCTATACCGACAAAACTTACTTGGAGGGTAGGAGGTGGGAGGGAGAGTTAAAGAGATGGGGGAGCTTTTTGGGGAAAGAAAGCGTTACTAGGACACCTGTCATAGGTAAGGTGAACTTGCCCTTATAAACATCTTTCATCTCGACCCACAGTTGTCAAGAAGTTCCTATCCCATTTGTGTGCTTCTAACTATTGTAAGCTGCATGTGAGGTTTAAACCTTGGTCATGGGTTAACACGTTCCTCTTACTATGTTGCTACCATCAGCTTTGTCAACCTTGCAGATACCAGTTATACAAAGAATTTTGCATGCGAGGTTTTCTCTACAATCATAGGTCATGGTACCTTGAGTGTTGTTACCTTTTGACTTGTCAACTTAAACGTGTTCAGTGAAAATTATGAATTAAAGGCAACTCATGTCTGCTTAAATCAACAAAGATTGAGTTCCTTGTCTTGTCGAAAAATATCTTCTTTATTTGAGACCACGAGGGTCAAGGTGGATAACCCCATGAGTTCGTCATCGGCCCGCGGACAGTATAAGCATAAGCACTGAAGACAAATGAACCCTCTTTTCTTTAATTGATTCCTTCGCTCTCCTAGTTCCTTGAAGTTCTCGAGACATCATTTAGGTTGTAGGCAAAAAATATCTCCTAAGGGCTCCTCTCGTCAAACCATGATGATGGTAGCCTCCATAGGTGTTAGGATTGTAAGGTCCCCAACAAGTATCTCTGTTATGTGGACGTCAAAAAAACCCCAATATGGAGAACAATAGCCTAAGGTAAGCTTGAAAGCTCGCCATATACATCAAAGACTCCAGTCCTCCACCAAGGGGTGTGACATCAGTGGTCATAAATCCATCCTCTACCTTAAACAATTTGAGGAATAGACCTTGTTGAACTTGATCCTTCAAAATACTTTGATCTCGTGGAGGCTCAATTTCATTATCCCTTGAGGGAAATATTATGTATTGCCTTTTAGGATATGGTACACGGAGCTCTGTTTTCGCTAATCTTTTCAATTGCTTCAAGGTCGATGACGACCGTCGTAGTGCCATTTTTGGAACGAACAACTCTGTTTCTTCTACCGATTGGAGCTATAGCCGCTACTTTTCCATTTCGTTCGTGCTTGTTAACATCTTTACTTTCTACAACTATGCAGTGCAGAACAAGTAAGCGTATGCATCCCATATTGACTTGACAAGGGCTAAGAAGTGTTTTTGGGAATGTGTAGGGATTTGTTCATTATGACGGCCAATACATCATGGTACTGATTTTGCAGTGTTGGTTGGGGGGTGTGTAGTTATTTTGTCGAGATTCAATTCGACAGGATGTTTGATGGGCTTGTACTTCAGCTGATATGACCGTCTGCTATAGAAAGGCATACGAAGCTTCTAAGACTTTCAACATAATGGGCAGCAGTTTTGGCAACCCAAAGGTTCCTAACTTGTTTTTTTTAGGGTTTTTTGGCAAGCCTACAAGATATATGGTGATTGCGTTGAACAAGTTTCACTTCTGTGTTTTGAACAATAGCAGCTAAATACCATACTACAATGTTCAGTGTTGTGCTACATAGTGTAAAGGTGAAATGCTGTAATCACCACATTTTTTGAAATAGAGTTGAGATCTAGATGTGTGATCGTCAAGAACGTTTCCTAAGGTTGAGCTTCAGATTATAGCAAATATTCTCTACTAACATTTTTTTCGAATCCTTCTCTCCACCAAAGATCCTTGTAATGCTGCAACTCATTCTCGCAGTTAATATGGTAGAGTGTGATGTTGGGCAACTCCATAATGTGCTGCCCACTTTTAAAGGAACTGTTAGTTTATCTTTAATGATAAAATTTAGCCTTCATAATTTCCCGTTTTAATGTTAGGTTAGGAATCTTTGTATTGTGTAGGAACTACAGTAGACCTTGAGTTCCCAATTATTTGTATGAGGAAAGTTGTTTTTTGTGTAACAAGAAATATTGACTTTTTGCTACCAATCAATGGTTATTGCTCGATAACCTTCGAGTAATTTAATTATATGTACGACGAAATATCTAAAACTATACGAGTTTTTTTCCCTTTCATATATTTGTCTTCTTTTGGCTTTCATATAAGTTCTAAATTCAAATTCAAGATATGGTTCAATATAATACCAAATCCCATCTACATATATGCTTACCATATTATTATATACCTTCACTTGATTCCTGATATAGACGTCATCACATAAAGATTATGCAAAAGAGATGTTCCCTAATTTTTCTCCAAGTTCAAAGTTTACACAACAGTATCGGGTGGTGTTAAGATGCTGTAGGGTTGTTTGTTACTGACATTTCAGGGACTATAATCGGGTAAGAGATTGGGAATACAACTTTTTTTTGTTATGTGTCAATTTAATCTTGACATTCTTGTTGGGTTCGTTTACATTTATTCCCATATTTTTGTGTGTGTTTTTGGGTCTTTTTGCTTTTGACCTCACTCTCTTAGTCAGATGGTTTGCCAGCCCCGTTCCCAATAATAATTGTTTATACACCCTTTGTGTTGTATATTTCATGAAGACAAACACTACAAATCTGTTATAAGGGACATGCTGTGAAAGGATTTGTAACTTCTGTCATTTAAAATCCTGTTCCATCACCTATCTTCATGGAAGAGAAATTTCAGGGCCGCGTGACTGACAGCGAGATGATCTCACTATGAGTAACAAGAAAAGGTCAAAGTTTGCAGCACAAGTGTTGTTAGTAGGGACGTGATTCTTAATAGCTCATTTTCTTGTCACCTCTGCATTAACAATACTCATAACACATGCATTCATCAATGTTAGTTGCTGGTGTGACTTTCTGGAGGACGTCGTTGTAGTCTGCTTCCGTTTGCTGGCAATCTTGGCCCTGATGGAGATCTAAGTTCTCGCAAGTTTCTGTGGTCACCGAGCCGCTGAAGTTGGTCATTGTCCCGATGATTTTGCAATTGCTGACGTATTTGTTTGCACCTGTGCTGACACATGTGTTGTCACTCTCACTTTCAAGATTGGTGTTCATGGTGCTTCCATTTGTCTGAGGTTGGGTGTGCAAAGCGTCTTTGGAGAAGAGATGAGGCGGTACGTATGGTCCCTCTGTGTTCTCCCATTACAACTAGCTTTCCTCCTTTGGTGAGTTCAATCCTCTCACCTATGTGCCATGTTGACACGATCCATCTGTCCTCTGCCTGTGTTAGTGAGTAGAGGTTCCTTTTGAGGTCAGAGACATTGTGTACATCTGTGATGGTTCTCTTTGCTTTCCTTCCATGGATTGTTACCTCAATCTCGACGTCCCCTTTCCCTAATGCTGTTAGATGTATCAGTCAGCCATTTGAATGTGAGTGTTTGAGATTTTTCAGCGATTTGTTAGCCAGTCTTGTCAGAATGTCATGTGGTTTGAAGTCCCTGAGTCTATGATCCAGTCTGTGATTTGAGGATTTGCTCTTTGTGGAATGGTTGTTGTTGCAACAAATGCAGTCGTTTCCTTTAACTCCATTGCACTCGTGAAGTGGGTTGTTTCCTCCATGCTAATGTCCCATGTCTCGTGAAGTTGGTTGTTCCTCCATGCTAATGTCCCATGTCTCGTTTATGTTTCTTGCATACAAAGATTAGATGACCTCTTTTGTGACAATAGAAACACTCCTTGTGTTTCTGTGATCTGTCACCCTGCCGTCGGCCTAACTGTTGACCACCTTGTTGTTGCTTGATCCCAGGTTCCTTCTCGGAGACCTTAGAGGGCATCATCACTCCTACGAAGTCTTCTCGCCGTAGCAAATCCTCCACTACCTCCTCCCACTTTAACTCTGATGGCTCTTTGTTCTCCAACCACGTAAGGATTGCTGCGAACCTTCTCGGTAAGGATGAGAGTACAGTGAAACCTTTGATGCTGTTGGGAGGTCCGTGTCTGACTTCTAGTCGTTGTCTAGCAAGTCAGTGAAGTGGGAGATATATGCTATGATTTCCATCCTTTCTGAGTAAGAGGCTGTTGCGACTTCTCGCATTGCCTCAAACCTTTTTTAGAGGGATCCCCTAGATGTTTCTAATCTCTGCATTTCCTCTCTTGATCCTTGAGGCTCTCCCTCAAGGACACCTTCAATCCTATCCAATTTTAACTTTTGATCGCCTGTTTCTGGTACTGGGATCTAATGTTGGGACATGTCTCCCGACTCGGGTCCTCCACTGCTGGCCTCTAAGACATGGCCATCATCTTCTTTGCCAGCTATAGTTCCAAACTCACTTGGGCCTCCTATGGGTGGTTCCATAACCTAATAGTTTTGGTGGAGAATTTGAGCGACCAGAGCAAGCCCCGCAGCTACAAACCCATAGACCTTAACGCAGGTTACACAGATAGGGGTCAAATGAGTCACAGAGAATAGGTAAAATAGCATTAGAAGACAAGATGAGGAATAGCATTCACATCCAAGCTATAGAGGTAATTTTTCAGATAAGCCGTAGCTTTGATTATAATAGTTTAGGAAGTACAAGTGAAAGACTCTCCTAATAAAGTTCAATTTGCAAACTCTCTATTCTCTAATGCTTGTGTATGTCGAACACTCCGAATGATTGGACTGATTAAAGTTAAACCGTCTCCTTGCTATGTTTACTATTGGTATACTTCTAATTTGCATCTAATAAATCATGCCTACAACATTGGTCTAATCACATTATGACACCTGTATAAAGCCTGCCGCTACACAACCAACACTACTAATAAATGTACACGTTCACACGAAATGCGAACCAACATCCTCCGAATTTCCGACGATATTTCGTACGAACCGCTGTACTCCACGATGTGATTGTGGTGGGGTAAAATTTCCGATTGATGATGTCACCCAAAATCGTACAAAACCAACACTACAAGGAAGATCAATACCAACTCACTATATAGATTGATAAAAACCACTTTCTCCGTATGCCTCAAGTATACTCCTTGCAAACGTCACGTAACAACACCAACCAAACCGAACATTAAATACGCACTAAGTGCTACCAATGAAACTACACCAATAGGTAACACAACGAAGTACACGAAAGTACACTTCAAACATATTCAACAACTGTAGACTTGACCGACGCTAAACAAAATCTGAATAAGTATCACGACGCCAAACAGAATCTCAAAAGGTATCACGTGCGTAGAATGCGCACAACTCAAACAACAAACGTACAAGTAATTATACGGAATAAAGTACGCAACCACTTCGAAATATCATTGCTCGCTGTACACGATCAAAAGGTACGTACGCGAACGTCAACCAAAACTCCATAACAAAGTGAAACGATATCGGCCGTACAAATGTACGCCGCAATCGAAAGGACAAATCTCCACACCGAAGCGAAATAGAACCGTGCGACGCGAAGCGAAATATCGTCACTTCTCGCGGACGCCCGATTCACTCAACTGAAAACCGCAAGACCTCAAGCGAACCAACAAGTACCAAAGTATAAATAAACCAATAAGATGCAAGACCTCAAATGAACCGCAAGTACCTAAGTACAATTTAACCAATTTGACGCGGCGCGCGACCGGCAACGTACTACGACAGAGTACTACCTGAAGACAAAGACCACTACGATCACAATGGCACAAAACCGTACAGTGACCTTAACCCTCCGTACAAACACTTAAAGAGGACAGAACACAAATTACACCGACGCACAAAATCCTTACTTAAACCAAGCGTATCATGATTGCTAATGTGACAATCGACGCTAACACAAATCCCACAATGTAAAACCTAACAACGATTATGCATCAGAAAGCCATGTGCTACACTATGGTAAATATGTCACACATGACATCATGTAAACAGTGGGACCCCACTAGCTGCATTCACACTAGAAATGGATGATGAATGAGATGAGGAAATGAATGTCCTTTTTTTTTGTTTGGACGTGAATCGCCCTTGACGTCATCTCACGTCAACAAAAACGTCGCGATGTGATTCATGTTGCCGTACAATTAGTCGCCGATGACTCAAATCCGTCCGTACCAAACCATCGTTAAGAACGGGGGCGGATGCTTCGTCAAAGTTCCAAAGAAGTTTTAGGTTTACATTTTTTTACGTTCTATTTTAGATTACTTTGATTGGCTATTTGATAATGGGTTAGCATTTTAGAAAATTTCGTTACAGTACGGATCATTCATTCGGGATACGACTTCATGTTTTTTCAAAGTCGGATTTTTGCATCCCGAAAAGGGTTTCCCGAAAAGAAGATGACTTACCACAATTGTCAAGTTTTGACGCACTTGACTGTATGTTTGTCCATCGCTACGCTCCAAATCGTATATTTTGTTCGTCACAACTCTCCAAAAGGTCGACAGCCGAGTGGTCGACCTCTTTGGCGCCTCTGTTTTTGTTTTTTTGCGGAATGACTGGTACGGGATCATTCATTTCCTCATCTCATTCATCATCCATTTCTAGTGTGAATGCAGCAACTTACACCACATGCTTCCAACATTTCGACATTACCAATAGCTCCTTGTTTCCCGCAGTCAAAACTACTGCTAAAATTACAAAATTCCTCCAATCTCCTCGTCCCTCCCCCTCTTCCTTCCTACTCTTTTCCTCCTTCCTTATATCCTCGTCCTTCCCCCTCTTCCTTCCTTCTCTTTTCCTCCTTCTTTATCTCCTCGTCCCTCCCCCTCTTCCTTCCTACTCTTTTCCTCCTTCCTTATCTCCTCGTCCTTCCCCCTCTTCCTTCCTTCTCTTTTCCTCCTTCCTTATCTCCTCGTCCTTCCCCCTCTTCCTTCCTTCTCTTTTCCTCCTTCCTTACATCCTCATCTTCTTCTGAAGGATGAATCGGATTCCAAATGTACATGCCTCCCATCAGCTGACAATAAAGTACGCAAAGCCACTTCTTATGAAAGAGAGTCAAAGGTAAAGAGGTCAAAAACATACCACGCCCCCTGTAGGAGGAAGGCCATATTCCAGCGTTGTCAAAAAGTCTTCGTCTCGTCTAGTACCACTTCATAGTCTTCCTCGGCTATCTCCTCTTTTTTGCTCACAGCCGCCCCTTGCTGCCGCGGCTCGCTGTTCATGACTCAAAACTTGTGCTTCAAAGTGTTGTCTCTGTAACAATAACAACGCAATAACCTTTCTGTTAAGTCTACTGATACCCTAACAAAATCCCATAGAAAACCAAATCCTTCGATCTACTGAAACCTTCAAGAGATCCCAATGTCATCAAAATCCCAAGTTTCACGACGCCGTAGAAAAAGAAAAAAACATGGGAGGTCCATCCGGCTAACCTGATCAAGTGGGTCCTTGAGTTCACATATGAACAATTCAAAACGCTCCACAACACTTGGTAGGCTGTACCCCATCAAGTTCCTAACACCTCTTCAGACAAGAGAATTGAGATATGAGATTTGGAAAACAATGTGGGAAAAATGTGAGATAAACAATACAACTGGTAGACTATGTAGCCTATAATGTTTCCAACATCTCATCAAACAAAAGATTCAAGACTTCATCTTTTGAAATTTGAAAAGAAATGTAGAAAAAATGTAAGGGTAGTAATATAACTGCTAACAAGAGCTGTAAATCATCAAGTTCTCAACATCTCATCAGACGAGATTCGAGATTTGAAATTTGGAGAACAATGTGGAAAAAACGTAAGAGAAGTAACACAACTGGACGGAAAGACACAGCAAGTAAAACATTTGTAGAAAACCAATTCTGTGGTTGAGGATTGAGAAAAAGTAGAATATTAGAGCAACCACAGCTTTACCTTCAGTGTGGCTTTGCCAAAGGGGAAATCTTAATAGGATGTTCAGTAACAAAAGTGGGTTGAATAAGTGTTTTCTCCACTCTAAGTTTGAACACTTGTCACAAGCACCCAAAGAGATTTTATTGAGTAAAAAAAAAACATTAAGCCCTCAATTCACAAACAAGAACACTCACTCGACTTGCAACGCATAAGAATTGGAGATAAAAATTTGTATGTTTATACGTGTAAAAGGAAGTCATCTGAAATCCCTACATACTCATTATTTGTGTTTGCAGTATCGAAAAACCAATAACCAACTTTCTTTTACAATTCAATTTTGCTGATGAATGTGATTATCGCAAGAATCGCCAATAGTTGAATTCGCAAACGTATTAACCATGCAAGTGCAAGTGCAAAATATAAAGTACAAAATGAACAACGATAGCTTGTCATGGGATTAGGTGACACGTGTCATGTGCATCTGCTATCACAATTTCCACGAAACGTATATTGCAAGTATTTTGCAAGTTGTGGGGCCATAAGTGGTCACGATATGGACGGATGTGCTTGATAGCAAACATCATATAACATACCAAGTGTCAATTATTTTATCCTCTATGAGAAGGATCACTACATGTTACAGATAGCCATCAAGTTGGGCATCTGTGGAGAGGACAGAAATAGTCGTATAAATCTTCTCCAACATGTAAGAGAAGATTAAATGCCTAGTGAATGTATGTTAACATGCACCTGTCCCTCCAATTTGAATGAGACAATTGTAAAAGATTTTGTTCCTCTCAAGATGTGATAGCAAATCAGTGAAATCCACAGTAAGCCATATAGCTAAGAAACCAGTGTGCCCCACCCTTCTAACCAGAATATGACACGAGAAATTTATTTTGATATGTATCACCGGAAAATTATGCACTCTACACTTTTGTGAGTGCAGCACCGTAACCGTGCAGTAGTTTTACCTGCTACATTAGAACTTTAAGCTTACTCTACTAAATCAAAAGGTGTTAATTAGCCATCCAGGATGAAGATTGACGAAATGGAAGGATATACATGGTAGGGCACCCCCCATAGTTAGTGGACTCCATCTAGTCAGCAATTTAGTTGACACAATAACAAAGCCAATTCACATAATTACATGCATTATGTTTTTCAGGTGAGTTAAGGCCGACATTAACTCGTGCTTCCTACTAAATGTTAACTTCTTACTTCAACCTCCAAAACTAACACAGTAGGAAATAAAAAACAAGAGTGGTCCACATGATCACAGTATATCAATAAACAACCATTGCCTCCTCTCCCTTCCCCATTTCTTCTCCCCCTCCCCCACTCCCTCCCTCTCCTTATACCCCTACCTCTCCCTCTTCCCCTCGCACTTTGTGATAGTCAAGAGGTGGAGAGAGAGAGAGAAGAGACAGAGAGAGAGAGGGAGAGAGAGAGAAGGCGAGAGAGAGAGAGACAAAGAGAGAGAAAGAGAGAGAGAGAGAGAGAGAGAGAGAGAGAGAGAGAGAGAGGAGAGAGAGAGAGAGAGAGAGAGAGAGAAAGAGAGAGAGAGAGAGAGAGAGAGAGAGAGAGAGAGAGAGACAAAGAGAGAGAGAGAGAGAGAGAGAGAGAGAGAGAGAGAGAGAAAGAGAGGGAGAGAAAGAGAGAGAGAGAAAGAGAGAGAGAGAGAGAGAGAGAGAGAGAGAGAACTGCTCACCTCGTTAAGCACGTGTCCCACATTCGGCAAGCTTCAAACATACGCTCGGCAGCCCCTTCTTCTGGTACTCCAAAAGCCTGAGCAACAGCTTCCTTTGTAGAATAGACATCCGATCCAAAAATGCTACAATCCAACCTTGTCGCGTCCTTAACAAGAGAAGCCATACTTTGACGTCGCTAAGGCATAGAGAGGCCAATGGGAGTTTCCTGCATCACATCACATCGTGTCAGTCCCTTTCATTAAAGTATTTTTTGAAACTCTAATCAGGACCTGCACTGGCGCTCTCTCCCTCTCCTTCTCACTCTCTCTCTCTCACTTCTTCTTCCACAATGTGAGGTGTTGGCAAAAGAGATTCTCCTCTCACTACTCTTGACTGTAAACCAATGGCACACCTCATAGGTTATTTGCACAGTGTCACACACAGCAAGAGCACAGCGTGGGACGAGCTCATCTGTAGAGGAGGCTTGATTGTATTATCCCTTAGAGGGAAACATTATGTATTGCCTTTTAGGATATGGTACACGGAGCTCTGATATCGTTGATATTCTAAATTGATATCGTTAGCATTTTAAATTGATATCGTTAATATTTTAAATTGATATCGTTAACATTTTAAAATGATATCGTTAACATTTTAAATTGATATCGTTAATAATATTTTAAATTGCTTCAGGGTCGATGACAACCGTCGTAGTGTCCCTAGTGTCCGCATTTCCAACTGTATTTAGTGTAGAGGATCACCCTAAAAAAGGTGCCCGCCCCATCAACGGATCTTCTCCAACTATTCATCCACATCCCAACAATAATCCACTACCTTGGTCTCTTCTTTGGACTCATATGGGGCCACCATCCTTGTCTTCGCCTCGCATTCCATCTTAACCTTTTGTTGTGACTTTGAGGAAAAAAGGTGGAACAATTCAAAACGCCGCTAATTGTTAAGATTCTCAAAATCTCAACTCTAATTGGGTCACCTTGTTCGATCCACGTCAATTTTTTGACAACTTAACGATAGTTTTGAGCCTTCGAGCTTTATTGCCGATGCCCAAAAAAATCTCCTTACGTCACCACTTTAAAACAACCCACGTGTAATACGAGCCTCAATCGTTAAGCTCTCGTCAAACCACGATTTTCTTTAGGGCGGATGGACTTGAAGGCTCAAAAAAAAAAACTTGGTGAACTCTCAATATTTTTCGGGTGCACACATTTTACTGACGTCATGTCATTTTTTACAATTACTAACGTCGACGTTGGTGCTGATCAAACTAGAGGAGGATATGTGTGTTTGATCAGCACCAACGTCGACATCAGTAATTCTAAAAAATGACATCAGTAATTCTAAAAAATACTACCATGGGTTTCTATATTTTGTTTCTTTCTACTTTATCTCTTGATCTGTTTCGAAACTAACTACGGGCAACGGAGTAAACATTTTCAGAGGGCCCATAAATGAAAGTTGAGGTCAAAGATGCATGCAATTTCCTTTTCTTCACATGCGCGTGACAGGCAGACTAAAAGATTGTGTGCACTCTCCCTCATACAAAAATGCTCAAATCGTGTGAGGCGTGCTCAGAAGTTTTCTAATTGTTGGTTACTCGTTACCTTCGCTTAAAACGACTCTTGAGATGATTTGAATTTTGAGTTTGAAGATGAGTTGACATGACGTGGCAATCACGAAAGGGAAGATGCCAAACTAAAGTACATACTATGTTTTTGGACGACGTAAATTGTACGTCACTTCTTACACTTTCTTGGTACGGGAAAAGATTTTCTTTGTGTAACATTCAGCTTTTGAAAAAACAACCAGAAAAATACAATTACTTTACCACATAGGAACAAAAGTTAAGACTTTTGCGGTTGGGCACACAAAATGATTTTTTGCGCTTTTTTGCTCGAATATAAGTCGATATGTGCG
Organism: Zygnema cylindricum; assembly: GCA_037447655.1. NCBI lineage: Eukaryota > Viridiplantae > Streptophyta > Zygnematophyceae > Zygnematales > Zygnemataceae > Zygnema > Zygnema cylindricum. The sequence continues at coordinate 66,485 of JBBHKE010002679.1, read as the reverse complement.
ATAGGTGTTTAATATTTACAATCTCCTCGTAGAATTATATCATACTGGGTACTTTGTCATGCCTTTATTAGAGTAGATATGAGATATGAATGCGATTGATATCTCAATCTCCATAAAAAAACATCTGAGTGATTCAAAATTTTGACTCATCACTTTGGAGCCAAACGGTTTACCAACAAGAAGCAAAGACACATTTTCAACTGAGAACCATATTGTCTACGGAGAATCTAAGCATTACTTGATTAAAAATAGTTGTGGACATTACCCGACTTACTTTTATTGATAGCCCGACATAGATAGGCTGCGTTGCTACACTGCTCATCGTTATAATTGTTAAAGTTTTTTTTTGCCACTAAAAACATTTGTCTCCATGCACACTTGTCGGATTGGCGATCCGATGGTTGCTATTGGAAGGCAAGATTGTCACCTTCCTATTTGAAGACTCCGATTGATAATCCGATAAATGTGCACGGAGATTTTTTTTTGTAAGTGGAGGAGAAAATGTTAAAACTAATAACGATTGGCGGTGTAGTAACCCGCGGCAATCTTTGCCCGCGGCGGTCTATTAAACACTTTGTATCCTTTTACAATTCGTTTTTGCTGAGTTGACGGAGTTCTATTTAGACCGTCAAGAAACGGGTACGGCTTGTAATAATTGAAATCGTGTCCGTTACAACCCAGCGATACACAAAACTTCAACGTGAAAAATTTGTTCAGCATGCCGTGTGATAAAGTTTGGAGTGTGCTCCATTTGTTCCAACAACTTTTTCGTTAAATAGAACCTTCTTCCGTCCAAGAAATAAGATACGGATTAAAAAAGGTACAATACGTATTGCTACCTTTTTTTTCCACTTGTTTATTTCATATACTTATTTAGTTTTATTTTTTACCAATTTAACTTTTTTTTCAATATATATATATATATATACATTTGTGAATTGATATGATCTATTGATAAAACTTTTGTAAATAAAAAAATGGCAAAAAAAAATAAAAAAAAATCATGTGGACATTAGTCATGATAGGAAGAAGACAAATGTTTACCCTGAACCTTGGAATGTAACATTTTCAGCCAATCATAGACAATTCGGCCTCTTGTCCATCACGCGGTTCCAGTAATCGTAAGACCACGCTTAGGCGGTGTGCCCATGTGTTAAAGTAATTGTTATTTTTTGTCGTTTTCACAAAAATGGGACTTGCAACGAGAAAATTTTATGCCCTACTGAAAATGGGTGAACCAAAGTACATTTTGCGTCCCATTGAAACTTTGAACGTACTCCAATTTGTCGATATTATCGTTTCGACCCTCTTCCACGTCACGCCACCTTATCTTCAAACTTTTAATAAAATCGTCTCGTGAGGAAGTATTATTTTAAAATAATAGTCCATCCATAGTAAAACTTTATTGCACGCATCAAACGTCTTCGAAAATATTTTTGCAGTAGGGAGAGAACACGAAAAAAAATGGTTTGTCCGTTTGCAAACAATTTGTTTATTTGTTTGGTTGTGCGGAATTTCTCTCTTGCAGGGCCTCCGATAATGAGTGACATTTCCTAGAAGAAAAGTCCTTGAAGGTGCCTCACGCCCTCTCTTTGCCACGTGTGATGTCATCTGATGACACTTTGACAAGAGACATTTGTAGACGTCCATGATTGCATATTTTGTCCACGTGTTGGCGTTTATAACTGTCCGTAGTTCATTGACGTCTACAATCGTCGCAATTTTCATAGCGTCTACAACTGTTGCACATTTTGTAGACGTCTACAACTGTTACACAGTGAAAGTAGCGAAGGCCCAAGTAACGATTTTGTTCTTGGACATGGGAACACTTAGGGTACTTTTGCATGTGTTATAGTTATAGTATTTTTTGTCGTTTTCCTCCATAACTTAGAAAAAAACGAGAAAATCCGCAGCCGGACCAAAAAATTGAAATTATTAACGTACAAGTTACGTTACCCTTAAACTTTATATCTACTGCAGTTTGTCGTTTACCGCGATGCAATTTGTCATCTAATTTTGACCCATTTTCGCGTCCTTCCTGCTCATGTTCAAACTTTACATAAAATCACTTCGCGAGGTGATTTTAAATAAAGTTCCATAAGGTGAGCAAAAAGGCAGATGCTGTTGCACTTGACGGAATTTTTTAACAATTTTTGTGCGCGGAGTACAAAAATAGAAAAAAACACTGCACGTTTCCAGCCTGTGCGTATTATTTTCCGTGCGTTGATTTCAGCACAAGGGCCGTCTCTTTCAAACACACGTGTCTTTACACATACGGCGTAGGAAAAACATTGGGCACCTGTCGTCAAGTGGGAAGACGAAAAGCGAAACTGCATTTTTGTGAGACATGGAGAGGTATTTTAAGGTTTCGACAAGTCAACAATGTGGCGTACGGACATTACGAAGTGACAAAAATTGTACAGCGTGCGGAGAGACGCCTCAAATTGAAGCCGAGTGGAAGTTTCGCCTCATTTTGTGTACCACTTCATCTGTCACACATCTACGTAAGTCATTTTTATAAGTAACAAGTTATTTGCGTCTTCATCCGAATGCTCTGAAAGTTGTACAGAGAATCTTCGCTAAAAAACAAAGAAACAAGACTAAGTTTCGGTTACATGCGAAAGTACCCTTAGAAAGTACAACGGAAAATCTGGCCTAAAATCCAAAGTTTTAGTCTTAAGTTTTGGTTACATAGGTACACAGCGTTAGGGGTAGTAATATTTTGATCACTATTCCATCAAGTCGTGCCACCAAGGTACCTCTCGCATGCGGGCTTTATTTCGGCTGGGAGATGTCGGCTTTGTTCAAACGTTAAAAATAGCTAAAGATTCTTATGCGCATAATATGAATATAATATTTGTACAGACGAACAAAATTTAATATTTGTACAAAATTACTCCAATTGTAAGATTTGTGTGGGTGTACCATGTCGTTGTACGAACTTCGTTGCAACGTTTTAAAACGCAGAGTCCTTTCCGTGAAGTTCAATGGATGGCAAAAAGAGCGTCATAGAATATCCTACGCAAATGATTTTTTGGATTTCGTTTTATTTGAATCCACCCTTTCCAAAGCCACATGGCCTTTGCCAATTGTAAGGTTGTCATCGCTCGTCCATCGTGTATCTTTGTTTTCTTTTTTTCAAGCCAGTTGAAGTTTGAGGTTCATTTGAACAAGGGCCCAATCCTTGTACACGTGATTGTGATATGTTTTATAAATGTATCCATTATTCAAATTTTCTCCATATTATTAATGTTTGATTACTTTATGCTCGAGAATATGAATATATCATAAAAGCATCAATCTATAAACATATTTCTTAGTGAAACCTCTTATCCTTGTTTCTTACTACTGCTTTATTCATTTTTTACCTTCTCATTTGCGTATTTTTTATTTTGTTTCCCTGATTTTTCTCTACAACTGTGAGTTTGATTTACATTGTTAACCAACATTGGTGTGGAACATCCCATGTTTCAAGAGTACTTGTCCTACACTTAAAACGGATTTTCTTTTTTGCTATTTATGCAAAGAGATCGAATATAGTGACTGACTAATCCCGAACAAGTCAGTGTTTACGTTTAAACTCAGATAAGAGGTGATTCTTAACAACCACTGCTTTTGTAACTCGCTGAAATACAAACCTCTAAAATGGGCACAGATAGCAACAAGTGGTACAACAGGAAAGAAAGGTTAAAGAAGAAACCATAGGAAAAAGTAAATTTACCAACCAGATGAAAGCACTACTACAAATCATCCAGCCAGTAAATATGTGCATTGCAACATATAGACCAATAAAAAGAAAAAACGTGGTTCTCCAAATGTTCCGTAAGTAATTTTAGAGTATTGTCACCAAAGGCACTTAAATGATTTTTCGACCTATGAGTCAACTATTATAAGATCATATAACACCGAATAAAACACCCACTGAGACACAAAGTTACTAGAAAACATAGACGATACTCTCAATAAAACAGTAATCGGGAATTAACCCAAACCACCTAGCATCGCTCAAAGAGTTTTCAACCAATAAAATTTCATCAATTCTTCGGCTAATGAACGGCCAAAGTAAACACCCACTAGCAAACTGTTTTACGATAAATAAAAAACATAACTAAATACCGTCAACTAAAAAACAGCCCACAACGAAATAAAACAACCTGACAACCTGAACTTTTCTTCATAGTCATCAATAAATAAAAACAGTCTCCAAATATTAGATCCGAAGAGTATTGAGTAGTTTATGTGCATCAAGACAATCGACAAAATGAGCTAGCCTCATCATCTTCCAAACTTTCTTGACTCGCGCCAAGATCTCTTCCGACACATTTCTCCACGAAGACAAAATTCGTCTTGCGTTGCTTCCTACCGACCATTACTTGAATATCTGTCTTCTTATCTCTTCTTATCTCCAGGCCGTCAAAGTTCCTTTTCTCCATATTGTGAAGGTTACAGAGGCTATCCATGAGACGTTGCTTTGGTGGCCTAAGAAAACCCACAATCCCAACAAAATTCCCTCAACCAAGGAAGCAACGGATTTACCAGATATGCACGAGACAACAGTTTTAGTGCCAATAAGTACAGAAGAGAGTTTGTCAATTTTTTGTTTGGCAAAAACATCAAAGTCATGTTGTTTCTTCAATATGGTAGGATCATGGACAATATAATTGTGTAGCAAGGTGCACTTAGATGAGTATCGTTTTCACGTTTTGGCAAAATGACAAAATCGTGTTATTTCGCTAAACATGATAAAGTCATTATACATAGGCAACGTGTCCGAGTTAACAATATAATGGTTGCTTTACTACGATGTTTAATATAGTCAACTAAATGGCATAATAAGGTAACATCATGCTAGCGGTTTCTAGTTTCATCACCATTTGCACATACACTAGTATGAAGTAAATTTGACCCAAAAAACATTTAGAAGCTTTAAATTCTCCTTCGTGCACAAAATAACAATCCATTCTGATGAAAAGAAAACACAACATAAAACGTCAAGTCAATTGGTAGTATTACAATTTATGTACATTCAAACCGAGACAATCAAAATAACAAGTTAACCAAAAAGACTCTTCCATTGTCGCGGTACTTTGTTCAAGTTAGGATGGATACCTTTATCTTGAATTAGGGTAGTTAAGGACGAAATGGAGGGGGACGAGGAGGTGGTGGAGAAGGAGAGGCACGAATAGGTGGATGAGATGGAGGAAGACGAGTTGGTGTAGGAAAGGGTGGTGCGCGTGGTGGGGGTGGAAAACCCAGAGATGGCTGTGAACTCATTACTAGAAAAAAAAAGAGAACAGAATTAAAATAGTACAAATATTTATTTTCAAGCCTTAGACAGTTGTTGTCTTCTTGTAAACACTAACTCTTATAAATAAATAAGCTGGAGGGAACCTTAAATTTGTTTTTCCGGTTGCCAGGACTAAAAAAAGATATCCAAAACGATAAAAAATCATTGCAATGAAAGGAGAAGGCTCAACTATCATAATACAAGTAAACACAATAACTTTGAAACCAAAGGGTTAAAAGTGTGAGCGCCACAAGACCAAAGAAAAGGAAACTGTGCAAATTTTCCTTATGCCATAAAAGGAGTTCCATTTTTAGCGGACATCATTGCAGAACAAAGACTTACATTTGCAAGTGAATTTGTTCACTATATTAGTGTATCCTTTATTGCAAGCACATTTTCGTGTACTCCCATTTGTGCTATTGGAGCAAATCCCGTTTCCCCCACATGGTCCTCCCACTTGTGTCGCATTGCAAAACGCTTTACAATCGCTTTTACTTCGTTGAAGACTGGATTTGCATCCAGAAGGGAGGTTTGAGCCAAACAGGCAATTGGTTTCCAACTCCGTACATGATGGGTGTTTATTAGATCGGACAACGGGCCCGGTGAAATAGTTGTTTGAAATAAAGCTGTTCAAAAGGTCAATAAATGTGTCATGCAAACACGTGAGTGGAAATTGAAGATTTTCAACAAGTGAAACTTTAACAACGTCAAAAGTTATAGCCAAATTCAAATGCATGTTTAGATAGTGAATTTTAACGGAGGAGAGATGGTGAGAGGCTAGGAGGGAAAGGGTGGGAAGATATGGAGGGTAGGAAAAGGTTTTGTACACACGTTAGGTAGCCTTCTTCAATTTTTTTTTTTAGGTCCAACTTGGTCCAACTTGCATTTCGAGTTTTATGTCACCTTAAGAATTTCTGTAACTAGTTATAAATGTGTATAATTTTCCATTCTCAAAGTGATTGTTAAAAGTGTCAATTCTATATTATAGATCTTTAAAAATTTAAGTGCAAATTCGTTCTCAACCAATAAAGTAAACGAAATGTAGAAGAATCATTAGCAATATAAAATGTTTCCAGGATACATTTAACAAAAAAAAACTCTTTCTCACTTAAGTTCTATTTTTCAAACAAAATTTATCTTATGTTACAGGTGGCTTTGCTCATAATTCAATCTTACAATGTTCCAAGGGTTAAGAGTTGACCGATGGACGAGGGCATTTTTCCACTCAGCTGGTTGCCAAATAGATCACTATAACAGCGAACATACCCACCCCACCAACATCCCCTCCCTTTCAAACGCCTTCCATTTAGCACGAACTCGAACTTATAATTTATAAAGGTGTAAGGCTTGATCGATGGACGATAAAATGATTCCGAGTAATTTATTTCCAACATTCATTTAATTGCAAACAAACCCTCCAACCTTAAGCCTTTACTTCCACGACTTTCTACCCCACTTTCTGTGGAACATTGGTTTTGCTCATAATTCAGTCTTACATATACTCAATTTTTGAGAGTTGACCCATGGACGATGGAATGCTTCCACTCAACTGGTTGTTATATAAAATTCTGTGCCACCAAGAATATCCACCTCGACAACCCATCCTCGACAACCCATTCCTCAGTTAGCATCCATTTGGAGAGAATACACCAAACTAAAATTCTGTGCCACCAAGAATATCCACCTCGACAACCCATCCTCGACAACAAATTCCTCAGTTAGCATCCATTTGGAGAGAATGCACCAAACTAAATTAAGTAATACACCTGGAAGTCTTTTTATTCAATGTGGCACGTTCAAAAGTCGATAATCAGATTTTTTCATTAAGTTTCAGTTGTTTCTGGTGAAATTGACCCAACAGTCTCCTTGCATCACAAAAACTAAGGCATATGAAAACTTAAGGCATTTATCAATTCAATGTAATTCGTTATTGCCCCCCACTAGAACCCTTGATAAATGCGTGCGTGTGTGTCCTTTTGAATCTTTTTCCCCTTTCTTTCCTTCCCGTTACAGCTGTTTTTCTTGCTTTCTTTTATACTTTTTTCTTTTAACTAATCAGAGTGTGAAGAGTACAAAAGTTCGTAGACTCGGAAGGGTCTTTCTAAATTAAACAGTGTGGTTAACCTTGTTGATAATTGTAGAGAGACAATAAAAACGAGATTTTTGGGAATGGATTTCCAAAGGGTATTTTTGGTATTTCTTGCTAAGAATTTTATAGATTAATTTAAGGACGAAGGAGATTTGTATGTTCTTTTAAATATATCATTACACACTGCTTAAATGACATTTTTGTTTTCAGAGAAAAAAAGAGACGAGATGATGTGGTGGATTGTTCAAAAGTTCTCTCGAGATATTTATCCTCAATTTTGAACATCTCTATTTCTTTCCCTTTTTTTTCTTCTGCACGGTTTTTGAATTATCATCTAAATTTTACGGCTCTAAAACTGATCTCCAATTTTCGGATCTCCTATTTTGGTTGTTGTGTTGCTGGTTTCGAGAAACTTAAATTGTCGTCATCTTATTATCGAAATTTACTAGTATCATATTTCTTGAAAAAAAAAATTCCTCAAACGACCTATTTTCGACCATCTACGTTTTCTTATATTCTCAATTGACTTAACCAACATTTTGGATCCGAATTTTTTTCTCATATAACTTTCCAAACCTTACATAAATCAATATGAGATTTAATGGTTCGATCATTTAGCTAGCATTTTTTTAATCAGTGAAACCTACCCTACTTCCTTTTTTTTCGTAGATTGTCAATTATACCTTTCCGATTACTTTTATAATTTCATCCCAAAACATGTGGGCATCTTTCATGCATTTTCAAAAATGATAATTTGTTTGAATTTTACTTGCATTTAAAAAATCCAGACATTTTTTTATGTGTTTATGACATTTATAAGGGACTCGTCTCAAGAGTGAGGGGTGAAAGAGAGGAAGGAGGGGGAAAAGAGAGGGCAATAAAAGGTATGTTTTATACAACATCATCCTCCCTAAAATTGAAATACAAATTTCTACTAGATTTTCTTGTAATTCATGTATTTGACCTGCCCCCTCCCTGCCCCCTCCCCGTTTCACCCCCTCCCTTCTCCCTTTTTGTCTTTTTTATATTTGAAATAGGAAATTAGAGATAACATGACATGTTTTTTTTTAAATCTAATTGTATCGTAAGAAAAAAATTGTATAAAGTGGCTGCATTTCTAATTGTTTGTTAGAGAAATCCCTTTGAAACACACCCCAATACCAAATCACCACTCAGACCACCCAAGAGTGGTGCTTTTGAAGTCAAAGTGGCGATGTACAATGTCAATATATACTAAACATACCTTCGGGAATTAAAGAGTTTTTTTCTTGTGATAAAGAAAACAAAAGAAACCAGAAACCAAAAGATTGTAGAAAAAGAAAAAACATGTTCACATTTGCATCGGGAAAAGACCCCCTTCTATATTTGGCTCTCTTACACTTTCTAACGAAGTAGAGGTAAAAAAATAACATTTAGATGCGCACTAGCCCTTCACTAATGTATATTCGTGCATTCATATTCTATCTTTTGCCCGTATAGTCCTCACATTCAGTTGGAGCCGTTAAAATGAATCGGCTGACGTGGGTGTAAATGTTCGGTTTATGATCATTTTTTGACCCACGACACTCATGAGTGCTAAAATGTATTGGATAACCAAGTTGAGAAAGCTAAAAACATGGTTAACTATGTAATTAAGGAATTTGTTTAGTTGAAAGTTAAAAGCAATATGGATATAGATGATGGAGTAAAAGGTTCCATATTTTGGTTGAGCATCTAGCTAGACTCGACAAAATTTTGCAAAAGAATGAGATATTGCAAGTGTTCCAAAGCGACCACCGAGGTTGGATACTTTTAGTGATTTTAAAATCGAAGAAAAATGCTAAATTTAGGTACGAACTTCACCATTTGAATACGATAGAAAAGTCAAAGGAAGTTACAAGTAAAGGTTCAAGAAAATAATCAATTGATGTAGCCACACCAACCTCGGAGCTAAATGCACTTAAAAGGAGAGAGGGTGTTAAAGGAAATCTTAGAGGTAGAGGTGGGAGAGGTAATGGGCAAGCTATTACGTCAAGAATTCAAGTCGAACTTTGATCCTTAGACTGGGACATGCCACAAGTGCCAAGAGGTTGGACACTTTTAATCTAGCTATACAGAAGGACAAGCCGTGCCATATTTGCCCCCGCTTGAGAAGTATTAGCACTTAGTATTGTGATCGATTTGACGGTGGTTGCAGATACTACACTCGTAGAGGCCAAAACCGAGGTGACCAAGGTCGCAAACGAAAAAGAGAAGGACGTGGACACTTCTTAGGTGTGGACGCGTTAATTTAATTGAGCTTGAGATGACTTTGGTGACCAGTTCCCCAATTTCGCAATTTCTTTAGATATGTCTATGAATTTGAGCTCACGTCCATGGGAAGTATAAAAGCAGTGAGAGATGCGATCAAAGTTAAAGATAGATACCATGCTTGAACTGATGAGAGTTTATTCATGGACATCACAAAAGGGCATCACAAAATTGACAGTCTTAAGAGGATCAATGTTATGCCCATTGTCGGAACGGTCAAGTAAGATCTACAAGATTGGGATGACTTTTGTGAAAAGAGTATTACTAAGGTCGTGTTCCATGACACCTTATACATTCCTTATGGTGTCGTAAACCATATCAATGAACCTCCGATGCAAAAAGTAAGAGGCAGGGTCGCTGCTGCCAAGACCTAAGCATAGTGGTCCATAATTTTGTCGAGACATTCGTTTCAAGGGTTTTTTAGTGATAGTATGCAAAGTGAGATTATATATAGGAGGCCTAAAGGCAATGCCCAGTTCTTGCACCAAATGACACTATAAGAGGGTGACTTGCGCATATGGCTTCAGCTGTTATTTCACACCTTTTAGGAAAAGAGGCGAGATACGAAGAACAAGTATGTCTGTGGGATGAAAACTGAAGGTGGATGTGATGGTTGTACTAATGGCATCACCAGTTGTGTCATACCTCTAAGGAAAATTCAAAGTGAGTGATCAGAACACTTATGTACATGGGATGGAACCCGAAGGTGGTAAGTAATGGAAGGGATGTAATGGCTACACTAAAAGAAGACAATAAAAAATCTCATCTACAGAGAGCTTAAGACCCTTAAAGTTTAATCTTGTGGATATTTGTAGAATTGTGAAGCCTAAAGGTGTTGCGATAGCCAGTACATCATTGTAAATGTGGAAAATTACTCAAGAAAATCCTTGGTGCACCTGTTGAAAATGAGAGCTAGAAATTCGGACAAGTTCAAAGGATTGGCCATTTTTGGCGAAGTGATACTTTGAACGTAAGTTGATATCAGTCTGGCTAAATAATGGAGGAGAATTCGTGCCTATAAAGCCTTTTGATAGAAGATTGGGTGACAAGGCACAAGTTTGATTCGTGAATTCACACGATTCTAACAGAATTAGAGAGAGGATGAACAAGATCATGAATAAAAATGGTTGGGGCCATCATCCATAGTTTTAAACATGCTTTGTATCTATCGGGCAATGCAATTTAAAATGCCAACTATCTTTGCAACCAAAGATTGACATCCATCATTGGGGATAGGGCACCTAAGGAGTTTGAGTAGTGGTGCTTGTCCAAAATTTGAATATTTAAGGAAACTTTCAATGTGGAGCAACCTTGAAGGACATGTAAGTTTAGAAGTTTATATGCGTATTTCATCGAGAACATTTGCGGTGATTCTTTCACTGTATGAGTGTTTTACCTATGTGAATTCTATTTGCTCCTACAAGTTAGTGTGCAAGTTTGTTACTCAGTTTGATGTTATGTTGATCTTATCAAATCTCCCTTTCCTCATTCTTTTGGAAAACTCACTTCCCTCCTACCGCCATCCTCTCTCTCTCCCCGTCTAAGCACCGCTCTCTCTATTAGGATTTCTTTAGCGGCAAAAGCAATAAGATAGATAGTTCAAGGTGAAGGGGGGACACTGGAAGCACTAGCAATTCGACATCGACAAAAAACAAAGGGAGCAAAGAGGCTACGAGTGGATGAGAAGCAAGTGGTGAGGGGAGAAAAGAGTAAGAGGGGGGAGGGTAGGCTAAGCTAGAATTGTGCACGAAATTGGAAGAATAAGAAAACAAGAATGAAAGAGAGGTGAGAGTCCTCAAAGAGGGATTGCGGGGGGGCGGACAAGAAGACAAGGAGGGGATTTTGTACACACTCTACGCTGCTTTGTTCCTTTTTGTTTTACCTACATTTGTTTGGAAGCATTGTGAGCTCTATATCATAATAAGAAGCTATTTAAAAGGTTTATTTTGCTTTATAATGAAATTGACTATTTACACTGTCAATCTTATACCATAAATCTTTCCAAAGGGATGTGCATTATGTTAGTCAAAGGAATTTAATGATGAAAAATACACTACTGTGCAATATAAAAACTTGCGTCAACATACATGGATTGCTAAAAATTCCTTTTATGCCTTAAACCCGTTTTCAAACCTAGTTTTAGATCATTTAGCAAGTAACGATTGGCTTTGTTCATCATTCGATCTTACAAGGTTTGGAGGGATGTCATTTGACCCATGGACAGTGGAATGCTCCCAGTCAAATTGTTGTCACGCAAATATCTATTACAACCAACATCCTTACCACCAGCAAAGAAATGCTTTATGTTAGTATGGACTATGTACCTTTTCAGCTGGTGAACTTTTACTTGAAGTAAAATACATTTGTCAATTCCGACTAGTCTTGCAATTATGGATATTGGAGAATTATTACTCTAGGTTGAAATATAAGCTGAAATTTAATCATTTGGATAATATCTCTAGCGCTCCAATACACAAGTGTCCCGCACAAAAGTTGAGCCAAAGTCATCACATTTGTACAGGAATATTCTTAAATTCAAGAATCGGCATTTAGAATTGGCAATATGAAAACTTTTTATCCGTAAAATGTCAATAAAATCTCTAAATTATACGTAGAGTTTGCGGGCGCCTAATTTCCCATTTCGCAAAAACCGAGAAACCTTTCACACTAGATATCTGTAGGGCCAAACATGCAGTTGTAAAACCGAGGACGTCAAATTTTGCCAACTTGAACATTTAAATTTTCTTGCCCATGAAATTTGTCGTGAAAACTTTGATATTAGGAACAACAGTTATCCTTGCATTTTTTTCCATTTGAATTACTAATCAAATTCAAATTTCATCCAAGAAATTCAAATGTTTGAAATAGTAATCAAATTTGCAAAAAATGTGGTGCCTATGTCAATAATAACTTTGGGAATTCTATTCTCATTTCACCTTCGTCTCTAATCGCTTGGCTCGATAGAGGGAGGAGAGTGGTGAAGCTACAACCAGGAGAAGAGAATAGGAGGGGAGAGAGGGTAGGATAGCATGGGGATGGAGAGGGGAAGGAAGAGGGGCGAGGGAGAGATGGGGGGAGGGGAGGGGAGGGGAGGGGAGGGCAGGACAAGGGAGAGGAGGGGTAGATACGGAAGGGGAGGGGAGGAAAGGGGGAAGTGGAGTGGAGGAGAGGGGAGCGAAGGGAGGGGAGGGAAGGGAGGGGAGAGGAGTGCATGGGAAAGAGTGTAGGGGGAGGAGGATAGGGGAAGGGAGGGGAGGGGAGGGGTGGAGAAAGGAGGGGAGAGGAAGGGAGAGGAGGTGAGGGGAGGAAAAAAGAGGGGAGAGGAGGGGAGATTAAGGGAGGGTATGGAATAAAATTTGAGCACAAGAAATAAAAGTGGGAATGTGCCAAAAGAAAAAGGATGGGAGGCGAGAAGCTAGAGGCGTGGAGAGAAAACGACCTTTTGTACTCGTTCTATTTTGCTTTCTTTCCCTAATTTATATCCGATCTTTGATTTGAAACAAAAAATGTGTTAGAAACATTTTTAAATTGTTAAGAAAGAGTTTTACATTCTCCACATACTTCCAAATTAAAGTGACAATGCGTAGTATCCATTTTACACATTATATGTTCGACAACTTAAGTACAACATCCTTTGATGATTACAACTAAATGAAACAAATCGTAATAGCTTACACCGAGAAAGAAATACACTAGCACGTACACAATGTTAAAGTCACCCCCATGTGTCATTAGCTCAGTTCCGAGACCATATCTTGGAAGCATGTAGATTTCTTCAGAGTTTGGTATTCAAGTACAAGGTCAAAATCCATTCTTACAAATTTGTGACATTTTTCAGTCGACCTATTGATGAAGGAATGCTTCCACTGAACTGGTTGTTAGACAGACGCCTGGGACATTGGCCGTATGCACCCCACCAACCACCCCCATCCAAAATGCCGTGGTATTAGTATGGGTTTGATAATAATACACCAAAAGTAATTTGATTATGAAATAATTGTAAATACAACGGAAGGTTTTCATCCGACAACGCAATTTGAATAGGTGATGTACATATTACAATTGGTCTTGCAATTGCACTTAATAATTTTGCCACCGAACTCCTGCCCTCTGCCTCTCCTTTTACAAATTGAAGTTAATGAAGCCTATCGCGCTTTTCCATTAGCATTATTTGAGTTGTACACATAAGAAAGAGGTGAATTGATGGTCCGCAACTGCACATGTATTTTTCCATTAAGGTTTGGCAAACGACTTTTGACACCTATAATTGGACTGTCATAGGTTCAAGTACATGTTCAATGCGAATGGAAATTTCAAAAAGGTGAGATCCGTCCCCAACTTTCATGCTTAACGACGAGCTAAGAAATCTGTGATTTTGTTGGACCGCAAAATGCAATGGAAAATTTAACACGATAAAGGGCTATCAGGCTAGGGTAGTTGTTAATTGAAAATGCCAAAAGTAAAACAACAGATGTTCACCGTGAAAACAACTATACAATTGAGATGCATTCACGCTTACACGCAGCTTTAGTGCGTGAATTTTAATGGAATAATAAAAGTGCTAATGGCCTAAAACAAGGTTACATGATGTGTTACCTCTTTACAAACTCAAGATGTAAAAATAAAAAATGAAAATTATTTTGATTGGGTGATCTGTCATTGGTTAGGGTGTCTCTCTCAGACAACTCCCTCTTACAACCCACCAATCCCTTTCACAAGAATTTTTTCTCTTATCTTTTGTCCAATGATTGTGTGGAGGCAAAGGGCATAAATGATTTTGATATTTTTGTGTATTTTCATAGTTTGTTGAAATCAAAGGGACAGTTTAAGGTGGTTCTTTAAAGTAGCGAAAGCTCATATAAGATTTTTTCTTTCCCCGAAAAGAAAAATGAGAACACAAAAGCTAATAAAAAAATACCCTAGCCCTCGCCCACCATTTCCTCAGTAACGACCATAACAGAAGATTTCGAAAAAAATGCAAAATGTGATTTACGTTGTGGAATTTTTTTTTTTTTTTGCAATTATGATTTAGCTCATTTTCCTTTTCCCTATTAAATACATCCACCAACCTAGCATTTACTCACAACAGTATTCCCCCTCTCCGCCCCCTTCCTTCATTTTGAAAACAAAAACGAAAGCTGGAAAATAAATCTGTAACATGTGATTTACACCGTGTGTTATTATATAAAAAGTTTTGTTTATTTATTTTGCCTTTTCTTTTCTTATTGCAGTTTGAGATGCCTCACCCCTCCCAGGATTCACTCACAAATAAGTCAATCGTGTGAGATTGCCAATCTCCGGCGCAATTTTTCCCGTCAGTTTCAAGTCCCCTATATCCCTGCACCCCCTTCCCACCAAACGATGAATGAGTTCCTTCATTCTCCGCCCCCCCCCCCCCCCCTCCCCCCTCCCCCCCAATGTCTAAATAAAAGGTCGAAAGCAAAAACAAAAGTTTTACTTCCTTCCCCCGCCTCTCCCCCTTGTAA
>JBBHKE010002679.1:0-50630 GCA_037447655.1 Zygnema cylindricum | reverse complement strand
CGGAGGCTCAAGGAGAGTAAAGCCGGCCGCAGGATAACCCCGCGGAGACTGCCGCGGAGGCAGGCTCGGCACAATTCCTATTGGCCCGCTAAGATGCCATCCGGCCAGGTATCCCTGTCTTAGCTGTACGGCGGTGTACAACGTCTCGCGGGAGGAGGCAACCGGGTAAATAGGCCATTCAGCGACGGCCAATGTCTAAGTGCTTAAATTTTCAAAAAGTGCTTCAATTTTATGAAAAAACAACCAATTATTTCACCCTTTAAAAAGGAATCAAATAAAAACAATAAAAAGACAAAACGTTGCTGTTACGCTATTTCTTCGACACAATCGCCGATACGATTTTAGTTTTATTACAGTTTACCGCTCAGTTCGTTGGTCGTCTAATCCTGATTACCGCTTCTATCACTTTAATCAGTCTACTTGAATACAACGATCTCTCGTTACATTTATGCAACATTTCATGTACATTACAATACAGTATAATATAATAACATATAATAATATATAATGTAAATGATATAATATGATATACTGAAATATATTATATTGAAATATAATGTATACAAAACATATAGTATACACTATGCGCCATATATATATACACACACATATATATACATATATATGTGTTTAAATATACAAATATACATGTATATATATTTGAATATATATATATATGCATATACATATATATATATATATATATGTATGTATATATATATATATATATATATTTATATATATTTATATATATATGTGTATTAGTGTTGTGTATCGGCAAGAAATATATCGCGATAACACCGATACCGATATTTATCGGTTATCGAACGGTCAGGATTCCCGATATATCGCTTCGAGACCAACAAATTCCTTATCGGCGATAAGTGAAAAAATATAGAACGCTATATAATAGTACTTATTATATTATATTTCACTGCATAGCGTGGCATGCCACGTCTAACAATATGTTACGTACGCTGTGTAACGGAACATCGACGGTTCCGTACGACGGGATAAACCGTACAACTATATGGTGTAAACAGCACAATTATCGCCGATGGTTATCGGTAGTGGTCTTATCACGATAGAAAACCGATATTATCTTATTTTTATCGGCGGTGACCCCAGTTTCGATTATCGTGCCAATACATCGATTATCGGCAAAACCTTGCTGATACACAACAATAATATGTACATGTATATATATATGTATATATATTTATATTTTTATTTATATTTATATATAAATATATATATATTTACATATGTATATATATATGTATATATATATATATATATGTATATGTATATGTATATGTGTGTGTTTTTGTTCTCTTTTAACATACGTCAAAATGAACGACTGAAAATTTAACTCCAAGTAATAGACATTTATCGCTTTTTCCTCTTTTTTTTATTTTACATCGTATAAAATGTATTTCACAAAAACACTCTAGTAATTTTAAATTGTTGTGTAAACATGATAAATTTGTTATTTTTCATTTCAAAAAAGACGAAATGCCATTATTGAAAAAGAAACGCAAGCATTTTACATTTGCATTTAGTACGTTTATACAAAATTGAAGTTAACCATAAGAAAACATTAAACAACAAAGAATATTGAATGATAATTAGAATAAATATTTTGTAAAGAAAATTTAAATAAACAGTACTTTTGACAAACATGAAAAACTATATATTCTATTTTAACAAACAAATTACCCACTAGATTTGTTTCTTAGCCTTTGAATTATACGTTGACAAACAAACTTTCATCGATATATACCAAAACAAATAAACAAAACAAACTTTATAGTATGTAACGAAGCATACGTGTACATACACAATTTCCTTTAAGAAAAACAAAACAAAAAAATATGTCATTGTCTTTTTATACTAAAAACAATTAGTGGTATGACAATTCCTCGTAAACATATGAAATCGTATGAAACGTGCGAAGTTGTTATTTCCTATTTTTGGAGCGGGGATATTCAAATTTAAAACACATCAATGATATGTTTTAAGGCAAATTTTGAAAGTGACATGGTATGACGTGGCTATGGCTCGAAAAAGACAATATGACAACATGCAGTACATTCTAAGTTTGAGCTGACGCAATTTATTGTTTTGATTTTCCCACTTTCTTCGTATGGTTGTAATTTTATTGTTAGTGCGCCAAGTTTTTGAGGAAAGCGAAAGAAAAAAAGATTACTTTGGCATGTGGGGACAAACCCCGCGACAAAAGTTTGACCCTCAAATTTTACTCGCACTAGAGGACTCGCGCCAAAAGTAGGACTTGCACTGGGAAGGTAACACACATCACGAGGAGGACACATACTAAGAGAAGTACTCACACCAAGAGGAGGACTCACACCAGGAAGATGACTTGTACTAGGAGAAGGACTCACAGCAAGAGGAGGACGTGCACGAAGAGGAGGAATCGCACCATGAGGAAGACTTGCGATCTATGAACCCAACTCAATTATGGTGAAATTACTCAATCAGCAAACCATTGTAACTGCAACATAGAAAAAATCCGCACAAGAGCTGGTTGCCTAATGAATAGACTTTAAGTGGAACATAGAAATAAAAGTGTGAAGCGCCCTCTCTGCAGCAGCAATGAATGACGTCAGAAGCCGCACGGAGCCAATGAGAACGATCTTTTACACGTGCGAAGCTAGGCACAAAGTTCGAAGTGGCGGGGAAAGGTTGAGCAGAGAGCTGTGGAACTTACTGTCACGTGCTGCCATGGTTACTCCGTACGAGGGTGCCACGTGGAAAATAAAAAGCAGTGTCGTAGTCATCAGGATCCTGATAGCCGCCATGGCTGCTTACTTGCCACGTCACGAGGTTTTTTAAGGACGACACGTGGCAGTTTCTTTCTCAAGTAGCGGCTGCAGTAGATCGATTAGGGTTTCGACTTTAACAATGGCACAGTCTTCAGATGGAAGCGTCGCAAAAGGAAGGAATCGATCGAGGGATCTTATTAACTGCTTTCCGTACAGTCAACATAATTCAGGTCAACGCGTGTACTCATCGTTTGTACTTTTACGTACGTCTAATTTGTTTCGAAGGACGGCGCATGTGGACGGTGATGCGATGGTGTACTTTCCTTTGTCTCTTTCTTGTTTATACATGATGTCAAAGATTCGGACTTAGCAGACATGGCGTCATCAGTACGGTTTAATTAGCGTGATTGGCTGATTTGTTAAAGTACGGTACGGTTCGCATTAGGGAATCATTCCTAGCAGCATCTGGAAGGTATTCCGTATTCTGACGTGTACACTATAACATGGACAGTACAGAAAACAGAGCAGTGAATTGCACATTGTGTTAATAACAATAAGGGTGGTATTCCATAGTTCAAAACTAGGCGTTTTTTTGGTAGGCCTGTGGTCGGCGCACAAAACTTGGCACAAAACTACACCGCCAATCGTTATTAGCGTGTAAGTTTTTTTAGCGTATAAAAATAATTACCGTGGTGTACGCTATTTAAGAATTTGAAAATTTTGGAAAAAATCATACATTCTAATTGTTTGGTTATGGTAATTTGTAGTGTTGTGTATCGGTAAGGATTTGCCGATAACCGATATGGACCCTTTTTCGGGTACCCGATAATCGATATATTGGTACGATATATCGCTATCGGTGTTATCGCCGATAAAAACCCGATATTTATCGGTTTTATCGGCGATAACACCGATATCGATAACTATCGGCGATATCTGTACGGACCGTACAGATAAATGTACGGCTAGTACACTCAACTGTACGTGTCATTCCCCCGACGCGCCCTTCTAACAACCCTTATCTACTGAGGTGCCTACCAATCAGATCGCACAGAAAGTACACAGAAAGTACAGTAGCCGCCATGATATCTGTACGGTTTTGTTACGGATCCAGTAAGAACGATGTACCTTTCACATCCGACGCCATGGCTTTGTCCCTTTCTTCCTTGGGATCCACTGGGGACCTGTCACGTGTCAATCTGTTGGCATTTTGGGGATGCTGTGTTTTGTGTTCACAGAATTCTGGACTTCCAGCTAAAACTAGTGGTAAAGATACTTATAACCCTAATCCGTGCATTTTCATTGCAATTTCATTGAATAGAAACAGATACTTGAAAATAACCTCATTTAAAATATTCATAAAGATTTTTCGTTCCAGTGTTATTTATGTCCGTATCTTTCTTTGAAACCCTTGCATCATTAGAAACGAAAAATGTAAAGCATTTATAAAACTCAATAGAGGGTCGATTGGATAATTATCTCAATGCTTTCAGTTCCAACTTTATTGCCACGACACTTTCTTTGTAATAAGTCTCTCCAACATCATGCACTCAACCGAAGTTCCATGTGAATTCTTTTCCGTTGCGTTTTGCAGACAAAGTTGTGGGCTTTCATGCTGTGTGGAGGATGTGCGAAATCGGTGAAAGGAGCATAAGAGAAAGTAAACGGTGAGGAATTTTTTTGTAAAATGTTTCGTTTGTTATGCTTTCTTGCAGTCTGTTTTTGACTCATTTATGTTTACAGAGTTATGAATCAAAAAACGGATCTATAGATGAAATTTATACTATCCACTGCAATAGATTGATTTGTTTGACATTAAAGAAAGCCACAACTTGAAATTGATGTCGCGAAGAAAGATGATTATATATTTTCACTCACAAATTTGAAAATTTTATTCAGGTTACATGTCACAAATTAAAGACAATGTCGGGGAATAGAACACTAGGATTTGACATAATTTTTTGACATCGATAATTCATTCGCCTTTCATCCTAAACTTCTAACTCCTGGATATTGATTCGTGCAAAATGTGCATTCTATGGCGTATAAAGGAAATAGAATCCACTCGCTTAAAAAAAAAAAAAAAACTAATTTCATTTACGTTCTCTTTTATTTATTTTTATTTTTGATCGCTCAAACTGTAACTATCATTCTGAAACACAAAGTCGTGCGAGTTCTCGGAAATGCCTCCGTGGAGGAGCTCACAGCCTCCCTCGCAGCCACAGGGAAGAAGTACGAACTGGTGGGACATGGATCGCCGAAAGGTGCTCTCTCTCTCCTCTCTCTCTCCCTTTCCCTCTCCCCCCCTCCCTCCCCACTTTCATCCGACTCTCTCCCTCCCTCTATCTTTCTCCCTCCATCTCCCCTTCCCTCTCACTCTCCCTCAAGCCCTCCTCTCCCTCACACTCCCCCCCTTCTATCCTTCATCTCCCTTCAATTCTCTCTCCACCCCCTCTTACATCCTCCTCTCTTTCCCATCTCCGCCCCTCCTCTTCAGACCTCTCCCTCCCTTCTGCCGTGGTGGAATTCTCTTCCCCCTCCCTCTTTGGCGTGGTTCGCTTATGCCAAATGGGCTGCCAGCTGGCGCAAGTGGACGCCTCCTTCGGCCATCTGCCAGCTGGCGCCACCACATGGGATGTGTACACCTATGGTGACGTCACACAGGGGACCGCCAGCACGGGCGAACCCTACGCTCCGGTAAGAAACCGGCATGTGCTACTTTATTCATTTTTTTACAAAATTTTACAAAATAACGGTAATTCTTACAAAATTTTGTGTAGATAATTGCACGTAATGAATTCTACCAAAGGTCATGCGGTGATTTGAAACAAAATGTACTAAATTGCTGCAATTAAAATTACAACCAAAGAGTTATCTTCAGATCGACTGTTTCTATCTTGGCATGATTTTCGATAAGGAATTTTTCTTTTGTACTTTGTCTTTTGGCATCACCATGAAAAATTCAAACTAAACTATTTCTAAACTGCCTTTTTCTAAGCTATCTCTCTCTCTCTCTCTCTCTCTCTCTCTCCTTCCCCGCTATTCCTCTCTCTCTCCTCCCCTCTTTCCTGTCGCTCCCTCTCTCTCACTCTCTCCCTCCATTTTTTGCAGCCAGGTGTCGACATGAAACTCGCGGATTTGGTTGCAGACGAGTCGGGAAGTGCGACATTTTGTAGCGTTGTGAAGGGATTGAAGGTTTCGGATCTTGTGGGACGGTCCGTAGTTGTCCGTAACGGACATTGAAACGGTGTCGATTCCGTTATTGCGCTGAGTGGAGGGGGAGATGTTAAGAGCTTATGTGCGTGTGACGGGACAACCATATGGAAGACGGGAGGAACTTGCGGAATTGCAGGAATGTAAGGGGGATTTTGAATTTTTAAACGGAAATTTAGCTTCTCAAGCTGGAAATTAAAATCCTCAAGTCAAGTTTTGAGGTCACAGGTGGGAAATTGGAATTCCCAACTGCGAATTTGAAGCAAATGACAATATTGATTTTCAGATAAATATTTGAACTCAAATTTGGATTTATTATCACCATTTTTGTTACAGAAGGATTATGGATATTTGTTCTTATAGAGCGTTTGTTTAAAAATTTAGTTTTCTTTTTCTTTCTGTTTTTGGTATATGACTTATCTAAAGGCTGGTTTGTGTCTTGTGACGAAAAGTAGGTCACCATCGAGTTAATTTTTTTTGAATTTTTTCAACCATGTAGGAGATGTAGGTTTAAAGGTTTCCGGTTTAATACAGTTTTTTTCTTTTCATTTTCAGTTTAAGTTTTCTTTTAAGGTTCAGTTATAGAGATTTCTGAATAAGGGCCCCATCCTTGTACAAAAGACTTCAATCTTGGATATCCATTGTTCAAATTTTCTCCATATTATTAATCTTTCATTACTTGATGCTCTATAATATGAATATTTCTTAAATAATCAATTCATAAACATATCTCTTGGTGAAACCTCTTATCCTTGTTTCCTTCTACTGTTTAACTCATTTTTTGCCTTCGCATTTGCGTATTTTTTCAATTTTTTCCCCAAATTTTCTCTACAACTATGGGTTTGATTTACATTGTTAATAAGTATTGGTGTGGAACATACTACGTTGCAGGTTTGATTTACATTGTTAATCAATACTGGTGTGGAACATACTACGTTGCAGAGTAGTTGCCCTACATTCAAAAGGATTATTTTTTTTCGCCTGAACCAGTCACTGTTTACTTTTTAATTCAGAATCGACCACACTTTAGGTGATTTTTACCACCACTGCTTTTATATTACATTAGGTGATCATTGAAAGCGAAAAAAATGAAACAAAGGTAGGGGATATGCGGGGAACCAAAAGTGTGGTGGGAAGGATTGTGGGGGAAACACCTCATACTCTCTTTCATTGTAGCCTCTCTTCCACTCTCCTCCTCCCTCTCGAATAGTTAAGTGATAAGAGAGAAGGGCGGAATTAGAGGGGGCTGAGAAAGTGGGTAGAAACTGGAGGTGTCAAGAGGTGTATTGAATAGCGGTCCATTACTATACCAAGGTGGAGAAAAGAGGTTCGGTGCCTTTTAGAGCTGGTTGATGGATACTGGCCAGACAGGAACAACTGAATTTATGCTCAAAACCTAGTACCGAAAGTGGTCAAAACTGGTCAACCATGCAGATCAATGCAACTAACCCTAGGTGGAAGTCAAGGTCCACACAGTCACTACTACAATGAAAATAATATCTTTTCCCAACTGATTAGTACTTAGCTTTCTTAACCAACGAATTATCTTTTGAGATTGATTTTTGGTTAATCCGATCGACGTTCGTATGCCAAATATGGAGAGTCGCTTTACCAGTTTGGAGAACTGCTTAATGATGTTGCCGCACTATCATGTAATGTCTATACGCATATCTATTTTATCAATGCCCATTATTTAAATATAGGGCACCCATATACCTTTGTATGAAGGATTTCCAATATAGTTGTCCAATTCCTCCTAGCCTACTCTCGCACTAATTGAGGACATTCTGAAGTCCTTGTATAATTTCAACATCTCAAACATAGAGGTGCGTCTTTTAAACCCCCAAGGGACCAACCCCCCCCCTCCCCGCCCTTTTTTATCTCTCTATTGATAAGCACCCAAAGTTCATGCCTAGGCACAATCTCAACAAAATGTATTGGTTCATAGCACAGATTTAATCAAATTTTAGCATTGTAGCTTAGAAAAAAATTCATAGCAAAAAGTAAATTTACCAAACAGATGAAAGCACTACCACACATGATCCAGCAAGTAAAGATGTGCATTGCCACATACAAATCAATACAAAGAAAAAATGTTCCAAAAAAACGAAGTTCTCCAATTGTTCCGTAAATACTTTCAGAGAATTGTGACCAAGGCATTGATTATACAATTCCCCAGCCACCAAATTAAACACCTACGGACACACAAATTTGCAATACTGGAAAACATAGCCGATACTCCCAAGCAAATTGGGAATCAACCCAAACCACCTAGCCTCGCTCAAATTTTCTTCAACCAATAAAATGTTATCAATTCTTTGGCTCATGTACGGCCAAAGTAAAAACACACTAGCAAACGGTTTTACGACGAATAAAAAACATAACTCAATACTGGCAACTAAAAAACAACCCACAATGACATAAAACAACCTGAAAACCTGAACTTTTCTTAATAATTATCAGTAAATAAAAACAGTCTCCAAATATTCGACCCGAAGAGTATTGAGTAGTTTATACATCGAGAAAATCGAAAAAATGAGCTAGCCTTATCATCTTCCAAACTTTCTTTACTCGCGCCAAGATCTCTTCCGGGACATTTCTCCACGAAGACATAGTTTGTCTTGCGTTGTTTCCTACCGACCATTACTTGAATATCTGTCTTCTTTTCTCCACACCATCAAAGTTCCATTTCTCCATATCGTGAAGGTTAACAGAGGCTATTGATGAGAAGGTGCTTTGATTGCCTAAGAAAACCCACAATCCCAACAAAAATCCCTCAACGAAAGAAGCAACGGATTTATGAGATATGTATGAGACAACAGTTTTAGTACCAATGAGTACAGAAGAGAGTTTGTCAATTTTTTATTTGGCAAAAAT
Organism: Zygnema cylindricum; assembly: GCA_037447655.1. Taxonomy (NCBI): domain Eukaryota; kingdom Viridiplantae; phylum Streptophyta; class Zygnematophyceae; order Zygnematales; family Zygnemataceae; genus Zygnema; species Zygnema cylindricum. The sequence continues at coordinate 41,754 of JBBHKE010002679.1, read as the reverse complement.
ATCAAAGTCTTGTAGTTTCTTCAATATGGTAAGATCATGGACAATATAATTGTGTAGCACCGTGCACTTAGATGAGCATTTTTTTCACGTTTTGGCAAATTTACAAAACCGTGTTATTTGCTAAACATGATAATCTCATTATACATAGGCAACGTGTTCGAGTTAACAATATAAAGGTTGCTTTGCGACGATGTTTAATATAGTCAACTATTTAGCATAATAAGGTAACATCATGCTAGCGGTTTCTAGTTTCATCACCATTTGAACATACACTAATATAAAGTAAATTTGACCCAAAAAACATTTAGAAGCTTTAAATTCTCCTTCGTGCACAAAATAACAATCCATTTTGATGAAATGAAAACACAGCATAAAACGTCAAGTCAATTGATAGTATTACAATTTATGAACATTCAAACCGAGACAATCAAAATAATAAGTTAACCAAAAAGACTCTTCCATTGTCGCAGTACTTTGTTCAAGTTAGGATAGATACCTTTATCTTGAATTAGGGTAGTTAAGGACGAGATGGAGGGGGGCGAGGAGGTGGTGGAGAAGGAGAGGCACGAATAGGTGGATGAGATGGAGGAAGACGAGTTGGTGTAGGAGAAGGTCGTAGGGGTGGTGAACTCAGTGATGGTGGTGAATGTATTACTAGAAAAAAAAAGAGAACAGGGGAATTAAATTGGTCCAAATATTTGTTTTCAAGCCTTAGATAGTTGTTGTCTTCTAGTAAACACTAACTCTTAAGACTAAATAAGCTGATGGGAACCTTAAATTTGTTTTTCCGGCTGCCAAGACTAAGAAAAGATATCCAAAACAATAAAAAATCATTGCGGTGAAAGGAGAAGTCTCAACTATCATAATGCAAGTAAACACGATAAATTTAAAATTGTTTAGATACATGACCTCCGGGTCGAAAGTGTGAGCCACGCGATACCAAACAAAAGGAAACTGAGCAAATCTTCCTTATGCCATTAAAAGGAGTTCCGCCAAAAAACAAAGACTTACATTTGCAAGTGAATTTGTTCACTATGTTAGTGTATCCTTTATTGCAAGCACATTTTCGTGTACTCCCATTTGTGCTATTGGAGCAAATTCCGTTCCCCCCACATGGCCCTCCCACTTGTGTTGCATTGCAAAACGCTTTACATTCGCTTTTACTTCGTTGAAGACTGGATTTGCATCCTGATGGGAGGTTTGAGCCAAACAGGCAATTGGCTTCCAACTCCGCACATGCTGGGTGTTTATTGGATCGGACAATGGGCCCGGTGAAATAGTTGTTTGAAATAAGGCTGTCAAAAGGTCAATAGACGTGTCATGCAAACACGTGAGTGGAAATTGAAGATTTTCAACGCGTGAAACTTTAACAGCGTCAAAAGTTTTAGCCAAATTCAAATGCATGTTTAGATAGTGAATTTTAATGGAATTTGCTTACTTATGCCCCCTCTCTATAGCACCCTTTTACAAATTTACAAACACAAATGTATTTTTTGACAAAATTGCAAAGTAGAAAATTGAAAACCAAATCGGAAAAAGGAAAATTAGAAATGTGTATCAATTGAGGTATTTTGAAAAGAAACTTTGTTTCGTGCTCTTGGTGGTTTTCATCCATTTTTTTGTTTTTTTTTGTTTTTGTGATAGATTTCTTTATGGTTGAATACATCGTGTTCATTTTGGGTAATGGTGACGAAAAAAATGAAAGAGAAAATGAAAACGAACAGAGGTGAGATGGTGAGAGGCTAGGAGGGAAAGGGTGGGAGGATAGGAAGAATAGGAAAAAGATTTGTAAACACGTTAGGTAAGCCTTCTTCAGTTATTTTCTTTTAGGTCCAACTTGGTCCTACTTGCATTTCGAGTTTTATGTCACCTTAAGAATTTCTGTAACTAGTTATAAATGTGTATATTTTTCCATTCTCAAAGTGATTACTAAAAGTGTCCAATTTTTTAATAGATCTTTGAAAATTTAAGTGCAAATTCGTTCTCAACCAATAAAGTAAACGAAATGTAGAAGAATCATTAGCAATTTAAAATGTTTCCAGAATACATTTAATAAAAAAAAACTCTTTCTCACTTCAGTCATATTTTTCAGACCAAATCTATCTTATGTCAGGGGTAACAATTGGCTTTGCTCATAATTCAATCTTACAATGCTCCAAGGCTTGCGAGTTGACCGATGGACGATGGCATTTTTCCACTCAACTGGTTGCCTAATATATTGCTATAACAGCAAACATACCCACCCCACCAAAATACCCTCCCTTTCAAATGCCTTCTATTCAGCAAGAACTCGAACTTACAATTTATAAAGGTGTAAGGCTTGATCGATGGACGATAAAATGATTCCGAGTATTTTATTTCCAACATTCATTTATTTGCAAACAAAGCCTCCAACCTTAAGCCCTTACTTCCAACGACTTTCTACCCCACTATCTGTGAAACATTGGTTTTGCTCATTATCCAATCTTACATATACTCAATTTTTGAGAGTTGACCGATGGACGATGGAATGCTTCCACTCAACTGGTTGTTAAATAAAACTCTGTGACACCGAGAGTATCCACCTCGACAACCCATTCCTCAGTTAGCATCATTTTGAAGAGAATACACCAAACTAAATTAAATAATACACCTGGAAGTCTTTTTATTCAATATGGCACGTTCAAAAGTCGATAAACCAATTTTTTCATTAACTTTCAGTTGTTTCTGGTGAAATTGACCCAACCATCTCCTTGCCTCACAAAAATAAAGGCATATGAAAACTTAAGGCATTTATCTCTTCAATGTAATTCGTTATTACCCCCACTAGAACCCTTGATAAATGCGCGTGTGTGTGTTTTTGAATTTTTTTCCCCTTTCTTTCTTCCCGTTATAGCTTTTTTCCTTGCTTTCTCTTATATTTTTTTATTTTAACCAATCCGTGTTTGAAAAGTACAAAAGTTCGTAGACTCGGAAGTGTCTTTCAAAATCAAATAGTGTGGTTAACCTTGTTGATAATTGTAGAGAGACAATAAAAACGAGATTTTTGGGAATGGATTTATCGCCCAGTCAATTTCCAATGGGAATTTTTGGTATTTCCTGCTTAGCATTTTATAGACTAATTCAAGGATGAAGGAGATTTGTATGTTCTTTTAAATTTATCATTTCACACTTTGCTTAAATGACGTATTTGTTATCAAAGAAAAAAAGACGAGATGATGTGGTGGATTGTTCGAAAGTTCTCTCGAGATATTTATCCTCAATTTTGAACATCTCTATTTCTTTCCCCTTTTTTTTCTTCTGCACGGTTTTTGAATTATCATCTAAATTTTACGGCCCTAAAACTGATCTCCCATTTTCGGATCTCCTATTTGGTTGTTGTGTTGCTGGTTTCGAGAAACTTAAATTGTCGTCATCTTATTATCGAAATTTACTAGTATCATATTTCTTGAAAAAAAAATTTTCCTCAAACGACCTATTTTCGACCATCTACGTTTTCTTATATTCTCAGTTGACTTAACCAACATTTTGGATCCAATTTCTTTTCTCATATAATTTGCCAAACCTTACATAAATCAATGTGAGATTTATTAGTTCGATCATATAGCTAGCAATTTTTTAATCAGTGAAACCTACCCTACTTCCTTTTTTTTCGTAGATTGTCACTTATACCTTTCCGATTATTTTTATAATTTCATCCCAAAACATTTGGGCATCTTTCATGCATTTTCAAAAATGATCATTTGTTTGAATTTTACTCGCAATCCAGACAGGGGAAAGGAGAGGGCAAGAAAAGGTACGTTTTATACAACATCATCCTCCCTAAAATTGAAATACAAATTTCTAATAGATTTTCTTGTAATTCATGTATTTGACCTGCCCCCTCCCTGCCCCCTCCCCGTTTCACCCACTCCCTGCCCTCTCCCCGTTTTACCCCCTTCTCCCTTTTTGACTTTTTATATTAGAAATAGGAAATAAGAGATAACATGACATGTTTATTTTTTGAATCTAATTGTATTGTCAGAAAATAATTGTATAAAGTGGCTGCATTTCTAATCGATTGTTAGAGAAATACCTGTGAAACACACCCCGATACCAAATCACCACTCAGACCACCCAAGAGCGGTGCTTTTGAAGTCAAAGTGGTGATGTACAATGTCAATATATACTAAAGAAAACTTCGGGATTTAAAGAGTTTTTTTCTTGTGATAATTTGCCAAACCGTATATAAATGAGTGTGAGATTTAACGGTTCGATCATTTAGTTAGCAGATTTATTTTAATCAGTGAAACCCACCCTACTTCCTCTTTTTTCGTAGATTGTCAATTATAGCTTTCCGATTATTTTTATAATTTCATCCCAAAACATTTGGGCATTTATCATGCATTTTTCAAAAATGATAATTTGTTTGAATTTTACTCGCATTTAAAAAATCCAGACAATTTTTTATGTGTTTATTGCATTTATAAAGGACTCATCTCAAGAGCGCAGGGTGAAAGAGAGGAAGGAGGGGGAAAAAAGAAGGCAAGAAAAGGTATGTTTATCAAAATTTGAGATCGTTCAACGGATCTTCCCATACTCATTATCAACGGTATTTTTTTTCTAAGTTGGTCCCACACTCTTTAAATGGATCGAGCAGGCAAAAGGAAAACAAGACGTGGAAGCTTAAAAATTCAAAGAGATTTACTATTGTAATTGGGGCAAAATTCTTTACCTTTCAACTTTTGTTACATTGATTTGTGGTCTAGCATATGATAAATTCTTGCTATATGTATGACATATATATGCTCATAAAATAAAATTTTCGTGCCTAAGAAATTTGTCGTGAAAACTTTGATATTAGGAATAGCAATAATCCTTGCAATTTTTTCCATTTGAAAATTCAAATGTTTGAAATACTAATCAAACTTTCAAAACATGTGGTGTCTCATTTCACTTTCCTCTAATCGCTTGGCTCGATAGAGGGAGGAGAATGAGAAGGAGAAGCTACAAATGGAGAGGGGAAGAATAGAAGGGAGGGGGGAGGGTGGGAAGGTACAGGCTGCGGGAGAGACAGGGGAGGGAGGGGGAAAGAGGGGAGGAGAGGGAGCTAGGGATCAAGGGCAGAAAGGAGGAAGAGAAGACTGAGGACAGGAAAAAAGCACAAGAAAAGAAAAGAAAAGGATGCGAGAAGTAGAGCCGTGGAAGAAGACGACCTTTGTACTCGTTCTATTTTGCTTTCTTTCTAATTTTTATCAATCGGCTTTAAGCAACAAGATAGATTCTTTAAAATGGTCAAACAAGAGTTCTACATTCTCCACATAATTTCCAAATTAAAGTGACAATCCATAGTGTCCATTTCATACATTACATCTTCAATAACTTAAGTTCAATATCCTTTGATGATTACAACTAAATGAAAGAAATCGTAATAGCTTAGACTGAGTAAGTAAAGCACTTATACTATTTTGATATCCCCCCTATGTGTCATTAACCCCGTTCCGAGACCAATCCTTAATAGCATGTAGATTTCTTTGGAATTTAGGCTTCAAGTACAAGGTCATTATCCATTCTTACAATTCTATGACATTTCTCAGTCGACCGATTGATGATGGAATGCTTCCACTGAACTGGTTGTTAAACAGAATCCTGGGACATTGGGCATATGCACCCCACCAATCACCCCCATCCAAAATGCCATCATATTAGTATGGGTTTGAAAATAATAACCAAAGGTAATTGAGTATGAAATATTGGTAAATACATCGGTAGGTTTTGATCCGACAACGCAATTTGAATAGGTGATGTACATATCACAAATGGTTTTGCAGTTGCAATTAACGATTTTGTTACCCCACTCCCCTCTGCCTCTCCATTTACAAATTGAAGTTAATAAAGTCGATAGCGCTTGTTGAAATTCCATTAGCATTATTTGAGTTGTACACATAAGAAATCGGTGAATTGATGGTCCGCAACTGCACATGTATTTTTCCATTAAGGTTTGGCAAACGACTTTTGACACACATAGCTGGACTGTCATAGGTTCAAGTACATGTTCAATGCGAATGGAAATTTCAAAAAGGTGAGATCCGTCCCCAACTGTCATGCTTATCGACGAGCTAAGATGTCTGTAATTCTGTTGGACCCCAAAATGCAATGGAAAACTTAACACGGTAAAGGGCTATCAGGCTAGGGCGGTTGTAAATTGAAAATGGCAAAAGTCAAACAACAGATGTTCACCGCCTAAACAACCGTACAATTGAGATGTCTACACGCCTACACTAAGTTTTTGTGCGTGAATTCCAATGGAATAATAACAAGTGCTATTGGCCTAAAACAAGGTTACAAGATGTGTTTCGTCTTTACAAACTCAAGATCTAAAAATCTAAAAATGAAAATTCTTTTGATTAGGTGATACATCATTGATTAGGGTCTCTCTCTCAACAACTCCTCTTACACCCCACAAATCGCTTTCATAAGCCTAATTTGTCTTGTCTTTTGTCCAATGATAGTGTGGAGTCAAAGGGCATAAATAATTTTGAAAGTTTTCTGTATTTTTCATAGTTTGATGAAATCAAAGGGACAGTTTATGGTGGTTATTTAAAGCAGCGAAAGCTCAAATAAGATTTTTTCTTTCCCCGAGAAGAAAAACGAGAACACAACATCTAATAGAAAAAAAAAACCCTAGACCTCGCCCGCCATTTCCTCCTTAACGACCATAACAGAGATTTCGAAAAAAATGCAAAGTGTGATTTACATTTTACTATTTTTGTTTTTGCAATTATGATTTAGTTCATTTCTTTTTCCCTATTAATGCATCCACCAACCTAGCATTTAGTCACAAAAATATTCCCCCTCTCCGCCCCTTTCCTCCATTTAACAAACAAAAACGAAAGTTGGAAAATAATTCAGTAGCATGTGATTTATATCGTGTGGTATGTTTATAAAAAGTATTGTTTAGTTTTTTGACTTTTTTTTTCTTATTGCAGTTTGAGATGCATCCCCCCTCCCAGAGTTCACTCACAATGAAGTCAATCGTGTGAGGTTGCCAATCTCCGGCGCAATTTTTCCCCCCAGTTCCAAGTCCCCTATATTCCTGCACCCCCCTCCCATCGAGCGTTGAATGAGTTCCTTTATTCTCCGTCCACCCCTCCCCCCTCCCCCCTCCCCCCTCCCTCCGTCCACCCCTCCCCCCTCCCCCCCTCCCCCCTCTCTCCCTTCCCCCCTTCCCTCCCTCCCTGTCGCAAGCCTCGACAGCGCCCAAGCATCAAAGAGCATCTCAGCAGGAAATCCAGGCAGCCTGTGACCAACATTTTTCAGTGCGATTTTCAGTGCGGATCTCATTGCAGCAGAGAATTTAAGAGACCTAAGGAATTAAAATTAAGCGCGATTTTTAGTGCGGATTGATCGAGAGTGCAGACAGCCCCTGAGTAAAAAAAAAGTGCGATGCTTCTGTTCGCATTGAAAGCAGCAGAGAGTGCACGCAGCGACAATAGTCACTCACATAAAAGTCACGCGACCGGATTTATCGCACTTGAAAAAGTATGTATCACATTTGATCTCCGGAAATCGCCCCTTGTTCTTGACGGCCGCCTTCACCGCCTGCAGCGCCCTCTCTGCAGCAGCAATGAATGACGTCAGAAGCCGCACGGAGCCAATGAGAGCTTATTTTTGCACGTGCGAAGGCAGGCACGAAGATCGAAGTGGCGGAGAAAGGTTGAGCAGAGAGCTGTGGAACTTACTGTCTTGTGCTGCCATGGTTACTCCGTACGAGGGTGCCACGTGGGAAATAAAAAGCAGTGTCGTAGTCATTAGGAGTCTGATAGCCGCCATGGCTGCTTACTTGCCACGTCACGAGGTTTTTGGAGGACGACACGTGGCAGTTTCTTTCTCAAGTAGCGGCTGCAGTAGATCGATTAGGGTTTTGACTTTAACAATGGCACAGTCTTCAGATGGAATCGCCGCAAAAGGAAGGAATCAGTCGAGGGATCTTACTAACCGCTTTCCGTACAGTCAACATAATTCAGGTCAACGCGTGTACTCATCGTTTGTACTTTTACGTACGTCTAATTTGTTTCGAAGGACGGCGCATGTGGACGGTGATGGGATGGTGTACTTTCCTTTGTCTCTTTCTTGTTTATACATGATGTCAAAGATCTGGACTTAGCAGTCATGGCGTCATCAGTACGGTTTAATTAGCGTGATTGGCTGATTTGTTAAAGTACGGTACGGTTCGCATTAGGGAATCATTCTTAGCAGCATCTGGAAGGTATTCCGTATTCTGACGTGTACACTACACCGCCAATCGTTATTAGCGTTGTGTACACTAATTCCGTCCCGCTTTTTTTTTTTTTTATTCTCCATTAGCGTAGTTCATTCTATTTTTTTCTTTATTCTATTTAGGGTTATTTTCAGTACGTTGTCTCTTAAATAGAGTGATGTACGGTCAGTGTCAGACCGTACATAAATGTACCTTTTTACGTTAAAAAGTACAATAAATTAATTTTAGTAACCGCGGACGCATGAGAATGTGCGTTCTAAAAAGGAAAAAAAACCAGGTCGTAAAAAATCCCGCTCGCACATATTCGTCCGACAGCCGCGTTTCGACTGTGTGAATGTACGATTTGTGTACGATTTGTCAGATTTTGTACGGATACCTATAGTAGTGTAGGCATTTTTGCGACCGACATTTTTTTTTTCAAAGATCCAAATTACCATAACCAAACAATTAGAATGTATGATTTTTTCCAAAATTTTCAAATTCTCAAATAGCGTACACCACGGTAATTTTTTTTATACGCTAAAAAAACTTACACGCTAATAACGATTGGCTGTGTATAGCATGGACAGTACAGAAAACAGAGCAGTGAATTGCTCCTTGTGTTAATAACAACAAGGGTGGTATCCGATGGTTCAAAACTAGGCGTTTTTATGGTAGGCCTTTGGTAGGCGCACAAAACTTGGCACAAAACTCGCGTAGAGTAAGCATACTGTATGTGTGTGCGTTGTCCACACTCTTGTACGAACGTAGGAATCCGACGTATGATCATAGTACAGCGCACTGCGCAGGACAAAATGTTTTAGCGAACTGAGGGTACTTTCGCATGTAACCAAAACTTAGTCTTGTTACTGTGTTTTTTAGCGAAGATTCTCGTAGAAATTTCAGAGCATTCGTATGTAAAGAAATGAAATCGTAACTCTAGATTGTGACGGATGTAGATGTGGGTGTAATTTGTGACGATTGTAGACGAGTACAAAACTAGCGAGCTACTTGTGACATTGTAGATGTTTAGGATTTGTGACATTTTGACGTCACGCGTACTTATGATAGGGTCGACGTCACAAATTCCAAAACATTCTGCCATAATTCCGATTTTGTTTTTTCGTCCGTTCTCACTCTACTTGCCACCAAAATAATCTAAAAGACAGCCAAAAGAAATATTTTTAGAGATCTTTCATTTGATACATTTCTTGCCTTTTGTCATTGCAAGAATTGAGAGATAGACGGTTAGTGGGAGAGGGAGAGAGAGAGAGGCACTTTCACAGACTTCGCTTTTGCGAAATGGCGTCCGTTGGTCGAAACCCCCTCCACGGCCCATGTACCGAAAAAAATCGCACGGAAAAAAGTCACGCACAGGTTGGAAACGTGCGGTGGGTTTTTTTTTGGTACTCCGCGCTCAAAAATTGTAAAAAATTTCCGGCACGTGCAACAGCATCTGCATATTCGTTTACCTCATGGAACATTATTTAAAATCACCTTGCGAGGTGATTTTATATAAAGGTTGAAGTTGAGCTGGAAGGACACAAAATTGGGTTGAAATGCGCTAGACGACAAACTGCTTCGCAATAGACGACAAATTGCAGTACATTTAAAGTTGTAAGGTAACACAACTTGTACGGTGTCAATTTCAATTTTTTGGTAAGGTTGCTGATTTTCTCGTTTTTTTCTAAGTTATGGAGGAAAACGACATAAAATGACTGTAACTTTAGCACATGCGAAAGTACCCTAACACGGCGTAGGATGAAATTCCGCGGGAAAGAAAACCTGGAAAAAAAAAACGCGAATGAAATAAGTGCGGTGGAGTTAAAATGAGCCCGATGGAGAGCGGTGAGGGTGCGATGAGAGAGAGTACAGAGAGTTCATAGTTTTTTTTTCGGAAAGGGTGAAACAGCCAAAGTGTTTTTGCAACCACCAACGGGTAGATTTTGGTAATATTTTTGGCAGTGTGGATCATAGTTCAAAAGTAGGTGAAAGTAGGCCCATACAAAATGCCTATTATATGCAAAACATACAATATGACCTTAAGACCCATATTGTATTCAGGCCTATTCGGACCAATTAAAACATTCAGACCAAAAAATTTTATTTACACTGTCAAATTCGGACGATCGGACGGCCGCTGATCAAATTAGCGATCTAAGAAGATCACATGAAAAGCCCATAACACAACTTACGATAGGACTATGTGTCATATTAACGTCTTTAACTTTGAAGGCCACTTTAAATAAAGCCTCAAGTTGACCAACCAGGCAGTATGGGACGATAAAAAAAAATATTCCACACTGCCAAAAATATTACCAAAACCTACCCGTTGGTGGCTGCAAAAAAACTTTGGCGGTTTCGCCCATTGTGAAAAAACTATGAACTCTCCGTACTCTCTCTCATCGCACTCTCACCGCTCTCCAACGCGTTTTTTTTTCTGGGTTTTCTTTCTCGCGGAATGTCATCCTGCGCCCTGTCAGTTCGCTAAAAAATTTCGTCCGGCGGCTTGCGCTGGACTATGATCATACTTCAGATTCGTACGTTCGTACAAGAGTGTGCACAACGCACACATATACAGTATGCCTACTCTACGCGAGTTTTGTGCCAAGTTTTGTTCGCCTACCAAAGGCCTACAATTAAAACGCCTACTTTTGAACTATGGTTCTATCGTAAGTTCTGTTATGGGCTTTTCATGTGATCTTCTTAGATCGCTTCTTTGATCAACAACCGTCCGATCGTCTAAATATGACGGTTTAAATGAAAAATACCTCAAAACTCATAGAAATTTTCTTTTTGTCCGAATGTTTTTCAAAATTTAGACATGAAGTTTAATTCTCTATCGATCGATGTGCAACTCAACCCTATTACTATTTTTTTTTTATTTTGCGACCCATACAATATGGGTCTTAAGGTCCTATTGTATGTTTTACATACAATAGGCATATTGTATGGGGCCTGCTTTCACCTACTTTTAAACTATGATTTATCCCCATTCTTAATTTAAGCGAACTTTGTATTATAGCGAAGATTCAGATTTCACGTTTTCCGAAGGGCAAGTTGCCATGTAACCGAAGCTTACTCTTTGTTACTTTGTTTCTTGGTGAAGATTCTGCTTTGTACATTACATGTACCTTTCGGAGTCTTTTGATGCTCGGCAAGGTACACCGCCAATCGCTATTAGAGTAAATAACGCTAATTCGGTTCCCCTTTTTTTTTCGAAACACAATCAATAATTCTATTTTTCCTTTACGCCTTTTAGGGTTCTTTTTTTAATTAGCGTTAATAACGGAAGTACACCGCGATGTTTATAGTGTGGTGTACGGACAGGGTTTGTCCGTACCAGAATGTACTTTTTGAAATAAAAATGTACAAAAAGTCATTTAATGTATTCGCGCACGCATGTGAATGTGCACTGGGAAAAAGAGACGCAAACTCGAATATTCAGATTTTGGCGTACGAATTGTCAAAATTTGTACGGATACATATGTTGATGTAGACATCAATACGGCGGGCATTTATTATTCGAAAAAACCCAAATTAGAGTTAGTGATTAATTAGTATATAAGTTTTTTTTTGATTTTTTTTTCCCAATTAGCGTTAATAACACTTTTTTTTTTTTACGATATTTATTCCTTTACTCTGATAGCGATTCACGGTGTACTGTACACCGCGAATCTTTATTAGTGTCAAAGTTTAAATCATAGTTCAAAAGTAGGCGTTTTTATGGTAGGCCTTTGGTAGGTGCACAAAACTTGGCACTAAACTCGCGTAGAGTAGGCATACTGTATGGGTGTGTGCTGTGGACACTCTTGTACAAACGTACGAATCTGACGTATGATCATAGTTCAGCGCACGCCGACGGACGATTTTTTTTAGCGAACTACAACACGCGGACGTTCAAATTTGCAGAAGCTAACATGACAGATAGTCCTTTCGTAAGTTGTGTTATGGGCTTTTCATGTGATCTTCTTAGATCACTACTATGATCAGCGACCGTCCGATCTTCTGAATCTGACGGTTTAAAAAAGTTTTACCTCAAAACTCACAGAAATTATTTTTTTTGTCCGATTTTTTTTCAAAATTTAGACATGATGTTTAATTCTCTATCGATCGGTGTGTATCTCAACCTGTTACTATTTCATTTGCCCAATCAATATGGGTCTTAAGATCATATTGTATGTTTTACATACAATGGGCAAATTGTATGGGCCTTCTTTCACCTACTTTTGAACTATGGATCAAATATTTCCATGCTAGGAGGTGAACAAATATGTTTTTTCACTTTTCCCATTAAAGTTACGATAAAAAAATAAAATTTTCGAAAGGTGTTTCAAACAGCCTTGCGCAGTAAAACACGTACATTAACAGATTAAATATGTCAACAATATGGGGTAAACAAATAAATTGTTTTCGTGCTTATTTGAATGTAATAGCTGTATTTCTCTAGTAGGGATGCCTCTCTTTTTCCTCTAGTTTGGCTGTCACTTTTACAAACTCAAAAAGAAATGTAATTGCATAAATTATATCACTTAAACATTATATTTAAATGACACATGAAGTAACAATTAGGGTTTCGTATAGGCCTGATTTTCATTGGACAAGTTAAGCACCCAATAAAACACAGTCACATGATCACAGTTCCAGATTATGTGTTAGATTGTCCTTCAAATAGTATTGATATTTTGCGAGTTGTTTACACTTTTCAAAATATAATATTGGCGTTTTGTTTTTCGAGGGCGAAAAGTGAAGTACATTCAATTTGCCATTATATTAGTTTAGGATGTTTGTGTTTAATACTGTATAATACTTGAAAGTACAAAAATACGAAGTCGAAATAATTATATACAAAAATACATGTAATAACTGCTATTTGGGAGCTGATTTTCGCGAACTGATGGTAGGCCGAATACCAGTATCTCTCACAATAATTGATGACAAGGATTATTGTTAACTTAAAAGTTTTTACGTGTGCAAATACATCCTATATTTATAAATTATTTGAACATGATGAGAACCTAACTATGTTGAAAACAAAACACCATTTCCTTTTCATTGGGACGAGGCACCTTGTAATCACAAATCGTTCAAAAGTCAAAATCCTATCACTAATAACGGTTGTTACTAAAATGAAATAACATGTTTATGGAGCACATAGTTCAAAAGTAGGTGAAAGTAGGCCCATACAATCTGCCTATTGTATGCAAAACATACAATATGACCTTAAGACCCATATTGTTTTCTGACCTATTCGGACCAATTAAAACATTCGGACCAAAAATTGGACCAATTAAAACATTCCGACGAAAAAGTCTTATTTACACCGTCAGATTCGGACGATCAGACGGTCGTTGATCAAAGTAGCGATCTAAGAAGATCACATGAAAAGCCCATAACACAACTTACGATAAAGGCGCCGACCAAAGGCCTACCATAAAAATGCTTACTTATGAACTATGGTGTGGATTTTATATTTATCGTCCCGTACTGTTTGGTTTGTCAATTTGAGGCTTTATTTAGTGTGGCCTTCAAAATTGCAAACACTAAATGACATAGTCCTATCGATAGTTCAAAAGTAGGTGAAAGTAGGCCCATACAATATGCCTATTGTATGTAAAACTTACAATATGACCTTAAGACACATATTGTATGGGTCGCAAAATGAAAAAAAATATTAACAAGGTTGAGTTGCACATCGATTGATGTAGAATTAAACGTCATATCTAAATTTTGAAAAACATTCGGACGATTTTTTTTTTTCTGTGAGTTTTGAGGTATTTTTTATTTAAACCGTCATATTTGGATGATCGGACGGTCGCTAATCAAAGTAGCGATCTAAGAAGATCACATGAAAAGCCAATAACACAACTTACGATAGGACTATGTGTCATATTAGCGTCTGCAATTTTGAAGGCCACACTAAATAAAGCCTCAAATTGACCAACCAATTGCAGTATGGGATGATAAAAAATAAAATATTCCACACTGCCAAAAATATTACCAAAACCTACCCGTTGGTGGTTGCAAAAACACTTTGGCGGTTTCTCCTTTTCCGAAAAAACTATGAACTCTCCGTACTCTCTTTCATCGCACTGTCACCGCTCTCCACCGCGTTTTTTTTCCGGATTTTCTTTTTCACCGAATGTCATCATACGCCGTGTTAGTTCGCTAAAAAAATTCATCTGGCGGCTTGCGCTGTACTATGATCATACGTCAGATTCGTACGTTCGTACAAGAGTGTGCACAACGCACACATATACAGTATGCCTACTTTACGCGAGTTTTGTGCCAAGTTTTGTGACCCTACCAAAGGCCTACAATTAAAACGCCTACTTTTGAACCATGGTCCTATCGTAAGTTGTGTTATGGGCTTTTCATGTGATCTTCTTAGATCGCTACTTTGATCACCGACCGTCCGATCGTCCAAATATGACAGTTTAAATAAAATATACCTCAAAACTCACTGAAAATTTTCTTTTTGTCTGAATGTTTTTTAAAATTTAGACATGACGTTTAATTCTCTATTGATTGATGTGCAAGTCAACCCTATTACTATTTTTTTAAGGTCATATGGTATGTTTTACATACATTAGGCATATTGTATGGGCCTACTTTCACCTACTTTTCAACTATGATTTATCCTCATTCTTAATTTAATCGAACTTTGTATTATAGCGAAGATTCAGATTACACGTTTTCCGAAGGGCAAGTTGCCATGTAACCGAAGCTTACTCTTTGTTACTTTGTTTTTTAGTGAAGATTCTGCGTAGTACATTTTATGTACCTTTCGGAGTGTTTTGATGCTTGGCAAGGTACACCGCCAATCGCTATTAGAGTAAATAACGCTAATTCGGTTCCCCTTTTTTTTCAGAAATACAATCAATAATTCTATTTTTCCTTTACGCCTTTTAGGGTTCTTTTTTTAATTAGCGTTGATAACGGAAGTACACCGCGATGTTTATAGTGTGGTGTACGGACAGGGTTTGTCCGTACCATAATGTACTGAAATAAAAATGTACAAAAAGTCATTTAATGTAATTGCGCACTCATGTGAATGTGCACTGGGAAAAAGAGACGCAAACTCGTATATTCAGATTTTATACAAATTGTCAGAATTTGTATGGATACATATGTTGATGTAGACATCAATACGGCGGGCATTTAGCATTCGAAAACCCAAACAGAGTTAGTGATTAATTGATATATAAGTTTTGGATTTTTTTTCCCAATTGGCCAATAGCACTATTTTTTTACGCTATTTATTCCTTTAATATGATTCACGGTACTGTACACCGCGAATCGTTATTAGTCAAAGTTTAAATAGCGTTGAAGAAAATTTACCGTACTTGATGCTAATTAAGAATTTGATTTTTTTTCAAAAAAAAATGTGTATTCTTATTTCGACGTTAATGCTAATTTGGGAACAGCAAAAATGGAATATTCGTCGTACGATTATATACATTAATATATGTATCCGTACAAAATATATGAAATTGTACGCCGTTGCGAATTTAAAATATCCGTACATGCCATACTAATTTACGTTTCAGACTAATCCCGTTTTTTTGAGCGCACGTTCCTTTGCGTGCGCGTCTGATTTAATTCATTTTTTGTAAATTTTCACTTGAAAAGGTACATTTATGTACGGTCTGACATCGACCGTGCACCACACTATTTAGATTTTATTGTACTTTCGGGCTTTACGCTATTTTGTACGGTACCTTAATTAACGTCAAGTAAAAATTAAAATCATGCATCCTATTTGAAAAAAAAAATCAAAATTTTAAGAACCCAAATTAGAGCTATTGACACTAATAACGATTCACGGTGTAGTGGTTTCTTCGCCCATGCACGACTATACTAATAGTTTGTCGTAAGTTGTGACATTTATCACGAGTGTTGATTCGCAAATTGGTGGTTGTTATGCCGCGAGTGACATTGTCACAGGTTTCATCTGGATGTGTGACATTTGTCAAGATAATGTGTGACAATAGAAGTGATTGTTCTTAATATGTGACACTTGTCACTATTTTTGAAGTTGTGGCGGATTTCATCTGTGACATTGGTGACGCTTCGGTGATGTTGTGTTTTGTGTTCACAGAATTCTGGGCTTCCAGCTAAGACCACAAACAGGTAAGGATACTTATAACCCTAATTCGTGCATTTTCATTGCAATTTCATTGAATAATAACAGATACTTGAAAATAACCTTATTTAAAATAATCATGAAGATTTTTACGTTCCAGCATTGTCCGTCCTTTCTTTGAAACCCTTGCATCATTTGCAATGAAAAATGTAAAGCATTTGTAAAATTTAATAGGCAGATTGGTCAATTGCCAAAAGAAAATTAGCTTCCAAATACATTGACACTAGTCTGTGTAATACGTCTCTCCAACACTTTACACTCAAAGAAGCTGCATGTGGATTCTTTTCCGTTCCGTTCTGTTCCGTTCCGTTTTGCAGACAGAGTTGTGGGCTTTCATGCCGTGTGGAGGATGTGCAAAATCGGTGAAGGGGGCATTAGAGAAAGTAAACGGTTAGGAGAATATTTGTACATACTTTACTCCTTACGCTTTCTTACCGTTTGTTTTTGTCTCATATTATTTACAACAGAAATAGAATTATGAAATAGAACAAGGATTTATAAATAAAATTTATAGTATCCACCGCAAATAATTTGATTTGTTTTACATAGAGAAATCTACATGTTGCAGAAAAAGTTAATTATCTACTTTCACTCACAAGTTTGAAATTGATATCGAGTATTCCTTGCTACATTCCACAGATTAGAGACAATATAAGGAAATGGAATAGTAGAAATTTGCTACACTTTACGACATCGATGTTTCACTACCCTTTCATGTGTAATTCCTAATTTCTACGAATTGATTTGTGCAAAGGTCTGCATTTTATTGTGTATATAAGAAATAACAAACACCCGCTTTCACATGAAAATACAAACTCTTTAGTCTTTACATACTCTTTAAGTTACTTGTTAACGTTCTCTTTTCTTTATTTTATTTTTGATTAGGTGTTCAAACTGTGACTATCATTCTGAAACACAAAATCGTGCGAGTTCTCGGAAATGCCTCCGTGGAGGAGCTCAAGCCGCCCTTGCAGCCACACGGAAGAAGTACAAACTGGTGAGACATGGATCGCCGGAAGGTTCTCACTCTCTCTCCCCCTCCCTCCCTCCCTCCCTTCCTTCATCCCTTTCCCTCCTATCTATCTTTCTCTCTCCCTCCATCTCCACCTCACCATCCCCCTCCCTTTTCCTATCCCTCACACTCTCCCTCTTCCATCTTTCATCTCCCTTACATTCTCTTCCCACCTCCTCTTACATCCTCCTATCTTTCCCAACTCTCCCCCTCCCCTCCTCCTCTCCAGACCTCTCCCTCCCCTCTGCCGTGGTGGAATTCTCCTCCCCCTCCCTCTTTGGCGCGGTCCGCTTCTGCCAGCTGGGCTGCCAGCTGGCGCAAGTGGACGCGTCCTTCGGCCATCTGGCAGCTGGCGCCACCACATGGGCTGTGCACACCTATGGTGACGTCACACAGGGGGCAGCCAGCACGGACGAGCCCTACGCTGCAGCCGGCATGCGCTACATTTTTCAATTTACTACAAAATTTTACAAAACATCGTCCATTTTTACATAATTTTGTGTAGATTTTGCAAGTTATGAATTTTACCAAAGTTCATGCGGTGGTTTGAAACAAAATTTGCTAAATTATTGCAATTTCGTTAAGAAATCACACCCGAAGGGTTATCTTCAGGTCGACTGTTTCTATCTTGGCATGTTTTTGGATAAGAAATTTTCCTTTTGTACTTTGTCTTTTGGCATCACCATGAAAATTGCAAACTAAACTATTTCTAAACTGCCTTTCTCTATGCTCTCTCTCTCTCTCTCTCTCTCCCTCCCTCCCTCTCCTTCCTCCCTCCCTCTCCCTCTCTCCGCTATTCCTCTCTCTCTCCTCCCCTCTTTCCCGTCGCTCCCTCTATCTGTCACTCTCTCCGCTCTTTTTTTGCAGTCGGGTGTCGATGTGAAGCTCGCGGATTTGGTTGCAGACGAGTCGGGAAATGCGACATTTTGTAGTGTTGTGAAGGGATTGATGGTTTCGGATCTTGTGGGACGGTCCGTAGTTGTCCGTAACGGACATGGAAACTGTTTCGCTTCCGTTATTGCGTTGAGTGGAGGGGAAGTTGTTAAGAGCTTGCGTGCGTGTGGCGGGACAACCATATGGAAGGTCGGAGGAACTTGCGGAATTGCAGGAAAGTAAAGGAAATTTGAATTTTTAAATGGAAATTTAGCTTCTCAAGTAGGAAATTAAAATTCTAAAGTCAAGTTTTGCGGTCACCAGTGGGAAATTGGGATTCTCAACTGGAAATTTGAAATCCAAGCATCAGTATTGATTTTCAGACAAAGATTTGGACTCAAATTTGGATTCATTATCACTTTGTTACTGAAGCATTATGGATATTTGTAATTATAGAGCGGTTGTGAAGAATTGTAGTTTTATATTTCTTTCTTTTTTGGTATTGTGACTTTTCTTAAGATTGGTCTGTTTACTGTAAACGAAAAGTAGGCCACCATTGAGTTAATTGTTATTTTTATACATTTTATAAGCCATGAAAGAGATATGGATTTATAGGTCTCCGGTTTTAATGTAGTTTTGAGAAGCATATTGAGAATTAGCCCAAACCACCTAGCATCGCTCAAAAAGTGTTCAACCATTGAAATCTCATCAATTCTTCGGCACATGTTCGGCCAAAGTAAACACCCACTAGCAACTGTTTTACGACCAATTAAAAAAAAACTCAATATTGGCAGCTAAATAATAGCCCACAACGAAACCAAACAACCAGAACTATTCTTACTTGTCATCACGCATCGCAACAATTAACAAAATGAGCTAGCCTCAACGTTTTCCAAACTTTCTTTACTCGCGTCAAGACTTCTTCCGACACATTTCTCCACAAAGACATAATGGTCTTTTGTGGTTTCTTGCTGGTCATTACTTGAATATCTGTCTTCTTTTCTTCAGGCCGTCAAAGTTTCTTTTCTCCACATCGTGAAGGTGAACAGAGGCTATTTATGAGAAGTTGCTTTGACGGCCTAAGAAATCCTGCAATCGAAACAAAATTCTCTCGATGAATGAAGCAACGGATTTCATACATACGTATGAAACAACAGTTTTAGAGCAATTTGTACAGAAGTGAGTTTGTCAATTTTTTGATTGGCAAAAACATCAAAGTCATGTTATTTCCTAAATATGGTAGGATCATGGGCAATATATTTGTGTAGAAAAGTGCACTTAAATGAGTATCGTTTTCGCGTTATGGAAAAATGACAAAACCGTGTTATTCGCTAAACATGACAACATCATTTACATAGGCGTCCGAGTTCACAACACAAAGTTTGTTTTTTCGTGATGTTTAATATCGTCAACTAACAAGAATAATAAGGTAACATCATGATAGCTATTTCTAGTTTCATCACCATTTGCACATACACTAAAATAAGTAAATTCGACTCACGAAACATTTTGAATTAAATTTTCCTTCGTGCACAAAATAACAACCCATACTAATGCAAACAAAAAACAACACATAACATCAAGTCAAATGGTAATGTTACCGGTTATGTGCATTCAAACCAAGGCAATCAAAATAACTAGTTAACCAGAAAGACTCTTTCATTACAACATTACTTTGTTCAAGTTAGGATGGATACCTTTATCTTGAATTAGGGCAGTTAAGGACGAGATGGAGGGGGGCGAGGAGGTGGTGGAGAAGGAGAGGCACGAATAGGTGGATGAGATGGAGGACGACGAGTTGGTGTAGGAGGGGGTGGTAGGGATGGTGAACTCAGCGATGGCGGTGAAGGTACTACTAGCAAAAAAAAGAGAACGGGGGCTTTAAAATGGTAAAAATACTTGTTTTCAAGCCTTGAATAACTTTTGTCTTCTAGTAAACACTAACTCCTAAAATTAAATAAGTTAAGGGGAATCCCTAAATTTCTCTTCCTGGTTGTCAAGAAAAAAAGAAGCTATCCAAAACTATTGATTTTTTTTGTGATGAAAGGAAAAACTCAAATGTCTTAATGCAATTAAACCGATAACTTTGAGATTGTATAGATACATTACCGAAAGGTTGAAAGTGTGAGAGCCACAAGAAAAGGAAACAGCGCAAATATTGCTTATGCGATAAAAAAGAGTTATATTTTTGGCGGTCATTGTTGCAAGAACAAATACTTACATTTGCAAGTGTACTTGTCCACTATATTAGTATAACCTTTATTACAAGCACATTTCCGTGTCACCCCGTATGTGCTATTAAAGCAAATCCCGTTTCCCCCACATGGTCCTCCCACTTGTGTCGCATTGCAAAACGCTTTACATTCGCTTTTACTTCGTTGAAGACTGGGGTCGCAATTTAATGGGAGGCTTGAGCCAAACAGGCAATTGGCACCCAACTCCGCGCATGATGGGTGTTTTTTGTACCGGACAATGGGCCCGGTGAAATAATTGTTTGAAATATCTCTGTTCATAAGGTCCACAAAAATCTCATTCAAAACGTGATTAAAAACTGAAGATTCTCAAGGCGTGAAACTTAAATCGCGCGGGTTTTAGCCAAATTCAAATGCTTGTTTAGAGAGTGAATTTCAAAGGAATTTGCATACTAATGCGTTACGCCCCCTCCCTCCATGACCCTCTTACAAATTTAAAAACACAATTCGATTTTTGACAAATTTACAAAACAATATCGGAAAAAAAAATAGAATGTGTATCCAATGAGGAATTTTGAAAATAAACTTGATCTCATGGTTGTTTTCATCCGATTCCTTTCTTTTCGTTTTGTTTTTGTGAAATATTTCCTTCAGGTTGAAGACATTGTGTTCATTTTGGGTAATGATAACGAAAAGAAATAATAAAACAATAGTATCAACATCATATTTAAATAAATATTAATTAAAAGAAAAAACTGGAAATAAAAGTTAAAAATATAAAAAAATGCGACTTGGAAAGTAAAAAAAAAAATCGAGTGAGATTTGGAGAAAGGAGAAGGAAAGGACATGGGAGTGAGAGGGTCCTGCCTTAACACCCTTTTGGACCCTTCTCCCCCTTTCTCACTCCCCTAGTTTTCCAGATGTTTAGCATTTGCACTCGTTACCTTTGTTTTGATTTTTGACCTGTTAAAATTCCATTCATTTGTTTTTCACCAGCTTATGCCTGACATTCTTGCGTTACAATGTTTTTCTTAAAATCTCCCAACTTCATCCTTTAGGGTTTTTCTTCTACTTTGCTAAAAAATAGAAACTTTTAAAGAGTGTACATCCAGTATGGGGTTATGTGATGTTATGTGATGTACTTATTGTTGTTTTACTTCAGTGATTTTTTACCTCTTACTCTCTTCTCCTATCCTACACATTCAAAATTCCACCCTGCTTATTAACCCTTCCGGTCTCCCTCCTCTCTCCTCCCTCCTTCCCGCTTCCACTCCCCTGTCCTCTTCACCGCTCCCCTCCACTTCACCTATCCGCCCTTCCCTTTCCCCCTTCCCCCTTCCCCTTCTCCCTTCCCCCACTCCGTCCATGCTGCCCTATCCCTCTCACCTTTCCCCATTCTCTCCCCTTTCTCCTCCCCCCTACACCTACCTATCACCCTCCCCCTCCCTTCCCTTCCCTTCTCTCTCCTTGTTTGCTATCTTCTAGGTCCCCTCATTCATTCCTCCAACCTCGTAGCAGAGGGCAGCCGCTATTCCTCCTCTCTTCCTATGATACCCATACCGAAGGGAGAGGGGAAAGGGCTCTGAAATTTCCCTCCCTCTTTGACGCTCATAGTGGAGGGTAGAGGATAGAGGAGACGGGAGAGGGGAGGCCAGAGGCATTTCCAACTTATTGTCGACTATAGCCTTTTTCTCCTCCCCTTCTTCACTTTAAAAAGCACTCTCCGCTCTGTTTCCCCTTTTAAACGACCACTCTCTCTCTCTCTCGGTTCTAGCCCCTACCCTCCCTCTCCACTCTCGCGGCCATAACCTGACCGTCATGGTCAGCCCACCTTCTTTGACAGTTGTTCTCTACCTCCTATTTTGTTATCGCTATCTATCCCCCCTCTTATTGCAACTCTCTCCCCCCCCATTCCACCCCTTCCACGCATTATTGTCTATTTCTCAAATTCTCTCCTTTTCTCATCCCTTAACCCCACTCTTATTTCCCTTTCACTAATAAACTATATCCGTCGCACTCTGACCCCCATTCTCTTGCTCCCCTCTTATCGCCACTCTTCTCACCGTTTTTATTCCCCTCCCACCACTCACTCGCCCCCTCTTATTGTCACGCTCTCTCTCACTCATATCCAACCGGTGATCTCTCTTCCCCTTCCAACAATCACTTTCACTTTCATCACTTTCACTTTTACCGTTGTTGTCTTCCTCTCCTCTTACCGCCACACTTGCCTCCAATATATTTTTTCCTTCTCAAAGTGACTGTTAGAAGTGTCCATTCTATATAATAAATCTTTGAGAATTACGCGCAAATTATTTCTCAACCAATAAAGTAAATGAAAGATTAATTAATTTTTAGCAATATAAAATGTTTCCAACATACATTTAACAACAAAATGCCCTTTCAAAACTTTTGTATATGTAAGACTGAATTATGAGCAAAGCCAATATTCCACGGATAGTGGGGTAGAAAGTGGTTTGAAGTAAGGGCTGAATGCAGAAGGGTATTTTTGCAAAAAATGAATGTTGGAAAGGAATTACTCGGAAACATTCTATCGTCCATCGATCAATTTTTACACCTTTATGAATTGTAAGTTAGAGTTCATGCTAAAAAGAAGCTATATGGGAGGGAGGGGGTGTTGGTGGGGTGGGTATGCTTGCTGTTATAGTTATCTAAGCGGCAACCAGTTGAGTGGAAGAATTCCATCATCCTTCGGTCAACTCTCAAGCCTTGATGCATTGTAAGGTTTATTTATGAGCAAAGCCAATTGCTACTTGTAAAATAAAATAGATTTGGCTTGAGAGTTGACCAATGGACGATGGAATGCTTCCGCTAAATCGGTTATTATATAGAAATCTGTGACATCAAAAATACCCACCCCTCCACCCATGTGGACCTCAGTTAGTATCAATTGGAAGAGAACACACCAAAATAGATCAAGTAATACACCTGAATGTCTTTTTATCAGATGTGGCACGTCCAAATGTTGATAATCAGATTTTTTCATCAAGTTTTAGTTGTAACTGGTGAAATTTACCCAACCATCCCCTCGCCTCAAAAAGGCATTTTTTGTCATCAATATAATTCGTTATTACTCCCCACTAGACCCTTTAATGAACTTGTGTGTGTCCTTCTAAATCTTTTTCCACTTTCTTTCTTTCCTGTTACATCCTTTTTTTTTCTCTCTTATATTTTTTTTCTTTTATCCAATCCGAGTGTGAAGGGTACAAAAGTTGGTAGAGTCGGAAGGGTCTTTCTAAATTGAAAACTGTGGTTGATCTTGTTGATAACCATAAAGAGAATAAAAATGAGATTTTTGGGAATGGATGTATCACGCTGTCAGTTTACAATGGGTATTTTTGGTATTTCCTGTTGAGCTGTTTATAGATTATTTTAAGGATAATGGAAATTTATATGGTTTTTCTTTTTAATTTTTATTATACACTTTGCTTAGAAGACATTTTTGGTATCGAAAAAAGAAAAAAAAAGAGACAAGATTTCGTGGTGGATTGGTGAGGAGTTCTCTCGAGATACTTTATCTTCAATTGTGAACATCTCTCTCTTTCTCCTCTCTCCTTCTTTCCCTATTGTTTTTTATGCATTGTTTTTGAATAATCATCTTAATTTCAGGGGCCCTTCAATTTGATCTCCTAATTCGGTTGTTGTGTTGTTCGTCCTCGAGAAACTTCAAAAGTCTTCATCTTACCATCAAAATTTACTAGTATCTTGATATGTTTATTGAAATAATTTTGTTAAAATATTTTACCCCCAAATCCCAAAATTTCCCAACAAATTATTTTCCTACCATCTACATTTTCCTAAAACTTATTTATGGCTTACGAAAAAGTAACATTTTTGATTTGGTTTTTTTTTTTATATATTGCTAAAACTTACATAAATGAGTGTGAATTTAATGGATCGATCATTTAATTACTTCAATTAGTGAAATCTACCCTACTTCCGTTTTTACGTAAATTGCCAAGTATTTGAGTTTATCCTCCAAAACAAAAAAAAATGGGGAACCGAAATTAAAGCTTTCCAATTACTTTTAAAATTAAATCTGAAAACATTTGGGCATCTTTCAAGCATTTTTCAAAGATTACAACAAAAACCCGTCATTTGTTTGAAATTTTATCGCATTTATGATGCCAGTTAATTTTTTTTTTGGTTTATGGCATTTATAAGGGACTCATCTCAAGAGTGACGGGTGGAAGAAGACGAAGGAAGAGGTAAAGAGAGGGTATATAAATGCAAGAAAGGGTTTGTTTATCAAAAGTTGAGATTACATAACGGATCTTTCCATACTCATTGTCAACAGTAATCTTATTCTACATTGGGTGTCACACTCGTTAAAAAAGCAAGAAGTGGAAGCTTGAAAATTTAAAGAGATTTCCTATTGTAAATGGGGCATATTCTCATTTTTTGTTAATTTGAATAGATGTCCATCATATAAAAAACTCTTGTTATATATATATATATATATATATATATATATGAAATGAAAAATAAAAGGGTTTTATTCTTGGGCGTTAAAATTCAAAAAGTCTTACAAAAATTTGAGGGATTTCATTTGACCGATGGACGATGGAATGCTTCCACTCAAATGGTTGTTATCTAAATCTCTATAGCAATAGGAAAACCCCCTCCCACCAACATCCCATTCCCCACAAATGCCATCTACTTAGCACGATCAAGAAGATAATGCACCACAACAACGGTAAATAGAAATCATTGGTAAAACTTGCCGTATTCATACAACATCACACTTTTTACCAATTTTCTTTGACTCTCCCCCTACCTTTCCATCTCCCTCTCCACGCCACTCTCACTCTCCCTCTCCCTCTCCATCTCACAATACCTCTCTCTCGCTCTTCCCTCTCCCACTCCCTCTAACACTCCCACTTCTTGTCCGTTTTCCTCTCTCTCTCCCTCTCTCTCTCTCTCCGCCTCACCCTCCCTCATCCTATCTCTTTGCTTCCACCTCTCCCTCTCCTTCTACCTCTCAAACTCCCCCTCTCCCTCTCCCGCCCACTCTCCCTCCTCTCTTTCCCCCCTTTCCATTCCCCCGCTATCCTCCGACTCCCCACTCTCCACCTCTCGCTCTCTCCATATCACCCTCTCCCCCCCCTTTACGCGTCTACTTCTCTCCCTCTCCTCCTTTGTATCTTTCTCCCTCTCCCTTACTATCCTCCTCTCCTCTTTTCATATCTCCCTTTTCCTCCCCCGTTACCCATTTTTTTTCACTCGCTTTTTTTCTCTCTCTCCTTCACTCATCTCTCCCTCTCTCTCCCCGTGTATCCCCCTCTCTCCCTTCCTCACTCCCTTCCTTTAATCTCCCCTTTTCCTCTTTCTCTCCCACCCTCTCTCCCTCCCTCCCTCCCTCCCTCCCACCCTCCTTCCGAACCTCTTACCTTCCCTCATTTTCTCGATCTCTATCCGTCTCTCTATTTTCTCTATTTATATCCCCCCCTACCTCCCCTCTTTCCCGCCCCCTCTCTCTCCCTATCACCCTTTCCACGTCTCCCCCTCTCTCCCTCGCCACCTCTCCGTCCGTCTCTCCGTCTCCCTCAATATTTTCCACCCTCCCGCCTGCACCTATCTCCCTCTCTCCCTCTCTCTCCCACTCCCTCTCCGTCACTTCCTCTCTGTAACTGTATCTGGCCCCATCCCGCCATCCATCTCCCCACTCTCCCCCTCTCTCTCCTCCCTACTTCACTCTTTCATCCCATCTCCCCCCTTCCCCTCTGACCCCCTTGCCTTCTTCACATTTTCCCATTTTCCCCTCTTCCCCACTTCCCCTCTTCCCCTCTACCCCTCTTTCCTTCATCCCTTCTTCCCCTCTACCTTTCTTTCCATATTCCCCTCTCCCCTCTGCCCCGTTTCCCCTCTTCCACTCTTTCCCTCATTTACCCTTCCCATCTTACCTTCGTCTCCTCTACCCCTCTTGCCCGCTTCCCGGCCTGCCCGTTTACCCTCTTCCCCTCTTCCCTCCTTCCCTTTTTCTCTTCTCCCCTTCCTCTCTTCCCCTTTTCCCCTCAGCCCTTCTTCGCCTCTTCTTTTCTTCCTCTCTTCCCCTCTTCCTCTCTTTCCCTCGTTCTCTCGTTCCCACTTTTCCTATTCCACTCTATTCCGGTTTCGCTCTTCTCTCTTCCCGTTTTCCCTCTTCCCCTCTTTCCCTCTTCCCCGATTCTCCTCTTCCCCGCTTCCCTCCTTCCCCTCTTCCATTCTTCCCCTCGTCCCCTCTTCTCCACTTCCCCTCTTCCCCCTTTCCACCCCGCTTCTCCTTTCCCCTTTCCCCCTCTGCCCCTTTCCCCTCTCTGCCCCTCTCTGCCCCCTCGCTTCCTCGGCCCCTCACCCCTTTCATCTCCTCCTCGACTTCCCATCCCCCTTCCCTTTGCCACCATCCTCTCCGACGCCCTCCCTTTCACCATCCCCCTTCTATGTCCTCCCGCTCCTTCCAGCACCCCCCCCCCCCTCCCCCTCCCCTCTCCCTCCCTCCCTTGCCCTCCACCACCCCCCCTTCCTCCTTTTCTCCTCCTCTCTTCTTCCCTCCCACAATTTTCCCTACCTCCCTCCCCCTCTCCCTCACGTGCAGCGCTCCTCCAACCCCTTCCTGTCCCTCTCCCTATTTCCCTCCCCCTCGCTCTCCTTTGTCCTCTCTCTCTCTCCCGCATTTCCCTCTCCCTCCGCCCGTCTCTCCCTCCCTCCCCCTCTTCCTCCACCTTCCTGTCCTCTCCCCTACCTCCATCTCCCTGCCTCTCTCTCCCCAAACCTACCCTGCACGTCTTTCCCTTTCCCTCCCTATCTTCCTCTCCCTCTCTCTCTATCCCCCTCTCCCTCTCTTCTTTTTTTAAACCTTAATTCACTCACCCTCTTTCTCCTCCCAATTCCTCTCTTTCTCACTACCCCTCCCTCTCTCCCATCTCTCTCCCTCCTCACCCTCTCTCTCCTTCTCTCCCCTCTTTTTATTTGGGAGAGGGAAAAAACATTATTAGGATTTTTACAATTATAATTATGGTGCAACTCTTTTTTTGCTTTACACTTTTGAACAATGACCCTAGTCGTTTTGCATTTTTTATTTTTTTTACTTTCATTGGACTTGAAATCCTTTTTTTCCGGTTTGAAGAATATGAGTGACAAAACATGAACACAAAAATAACAAAAAATATCGATAAAAACAGTTGAAGTAGTTAATTTTTATTTCAGTTATGAAAATGGGATCATTAGAAAAGTTATGAAAATGGGATCATTAGAAAGCAACAGAACGGTTGGAAAAAGGGAGAGGGAAAAGAGGCGGGTGAGAGCCCCACACCACTATAAAAATAGTTTCCACACTGCTCAAATTTTAAGATTCATGTTTGTTCACTTCGTTGTATATGTTTGTATGTTTGTTATTTTTCGAGCGTTTAAACTTGAAAGTCTTACAATTCGACGAGGGATGTCAGTTTACGAATGGATGATGGAATGCTTCCGGTTAACTGGTTGTCATATAAACGTCTATGGCGAGGGGTATTCCCCATCCACCAACAACCCTCCCCCCCCCAAATGTCATCCAGTTAGTATGTACAAGAATATAATACACCAAAAAAGAATTGAGCATAAGTCCCCGGTAAGTACACTTGTGGGGTTTTTATACAACATCACCCTTCCTGAAATTGAAATACATAATTTTTACTCGCTTTTTGTAATTCAGGTATTTGACATCCCCGCCTCCCCCCCTCCCTTCTCCCTTTTTGTCTTTTTTATAATTTAAGATGTGAAACAAGAAATAACATGACATGTTGGTTTTAAAAAACCCAATTTTATCGTAAGTAAAAAATTATATAGAGTGACTCTTTTTCTCATTGATGGTCAAAGACATCCTTTGAAACACACTCCAATACTAGATCACCCCTCGGCCGAAGTTGTGGACGAAAATCGAAGAATGAGAAAACAAGAATGATAGAGCAGAGGTGAGAATCCTCTGAAGGAGGGAATGCGAGGGTAGCGCCAGAGGGAGAGGCAAGGAGGGAATTTTGAACTCACTCTACGTCGTTTTGTTCTTTAGATTTTACCAGAAACTCACTTAGAAGCACGAGGAGCTCTATATCGCAATAAGAAACTACGAAACAGGTTTATGCTCTATTAATTTTTCTTCATCAAATTGAATATCTATACTATCCGTTTAATACGGTGTATCTTTATAAAGAGACTTGCATTGTGTTTTTCAGAGAAAATTAATGAACCAAAGGATACTATTGTGCAATACAAAAAGTTGCACCAACATACATGAATTGCTAAAAGTCCCATTTTTTCCTTTAACACATTTTCAAACCTAGTCTTAGATCGTTTATTGAGTAAGCATTGGCTTTGTTTATTATTCAATCTTACAAGATTTGGAGGGATGTCAATTGACCGATGGAGAATGGAATGTTCCCAGTGAAATTGTTGTCACGCAAATATCTATTTCAACCAGTATCCACAGCACCACCAAAGAAAGGCCTTATGTTAGCATGGAACATGTATTTTCTCGAAGTTAAATACATATGACTATTCCAACTAGTTTTGCAATTGTGAACATTGCAAAATTATTACTCTTCAGTTAGAACATAAGCTGAAATTCAATCATTTGGATAATGTCTCTAGCCCACCGATACATAGGTTTCCAGCACAAATAATTGAACCAAAGTCGTCATAATTTTATTCGAATATTATTTAATTCAAGAATCGCCATTCGAAATTAGCGATATGAAAAATATTTATACGTAAAAGTTAAATAAAATCTATATTTTGTCCAAAGTTCGCGGACGCCTAGTTTCCTCTTTGCAAAAACCGCAACCATCAGAGGAGAAGCTAAATATGTGGAGAGAAGTGGGCCATTTGTACCCGTTCTATGTTGCTTAATTCTCTAAATTTTGTCCAATCTTCACTTTGAAGCAAAAAATGTGTTAGGTATCTTTTAATATTGTCAAGAAAGAGTTCCACATTCTCCACATATATTCCTAATCAAAGTAACTATCTGTAGTATCCATTTTGTACATTATATCTTTAGTAATGAAAGTGCAATATCTTTTGATGTTTAAAACTAAATGAAACAAATCTTAATAGCTTACACTTTGTCATGAATTTTCTAACATGTTTAAAATGTTGAATATTCCCCTTATATGTCATTAGCTCCATTCCTAGACCATTCTATAAATAGCGGGTACATTACTTCAAAACTTAGTCATTTAGTACAAGGTCATTATCGACTCTTACAATTCTGTGATGTTTTTCAATCGACCGATTGATGATGGAATACTTCCACTCAACAGGTTGTTGGACATACGCCTGTGACATTGGTCATAAGCACTCCACCAACCACCCCCATCCAAAATGGTGTCACATTAGTATGGGTCAATACACCAAAAATAATGGACTATGAATTAATAGTAAATGCATTTGACGGTTTTCATCCGACAACGCACTTTGAAAAGGTGACGTACATAATATGAATGGTTTTTTTGTTGTAATAACGTTTTTGACCCCGCATTCCTCCCCTCTGCCTCTCCTTTTACACTGAGGTTTATAAAGCCTCCTTTTACACTGAGGTTTATAAAGCTGTGACAGTGAGGTTTATAAAGCTGATCACAGTCGGTGAAATTCCATTACTAATTTTTGAGTTGTACACGTGAGAAAAACAACAACAACTGACAGCAACAACAACAAGTTGACAAGTTGTTGTTGTCAGCAACTAACATGCATTTCCCAATCAAGTTTGGGTTGACGCCACATAACCATCGCACACGACTTTGGACACACATAGCTTGATGTCGTAGTTTCAAATGCATTCTCAATACCAATGGAAACTTGAAAAACGTGAGATCTTTCCCCCAGCTTCCACGCTTATTGACGAGCTAAGGAATTTGTGATCCTATTCAACCACAAAATGTAATGGAAAACTTAACACGGTGATGGGCTTTCAGGAAGGGGGCGTTGTCAATTAAAAATGGCAAACGTAATAGAACGGTTTTGTCACCGTCAAAAACATGAGGCGTGTTCATGCTTAATATCTGTGCACGCTAATGCATAGTTTTTGTGCATGAACTCCAATGGAATAATAGCAAGTGAGACCGGCCTAACACAAGGATACATGATGTCTTTCGTCATTACCTAATGATGTAAAATCGAAAAATAAAGATTCTTTTGATTGGTATCAAATCATTTGTTAGGGCCTCTCACTAAGACAACCCCCTCTTACACCCTACCATACCCTTTCATTAAGCATTTTATCTCTTATCTTTTGTCCAATGATAGTGCGGAGGCAAATAGCTTAAAGAAAGTTGAAAAATTTGTGTTGTTCATGGTTTCTTCAAATCAAATGGACAGTTTATGGTGGTTATTAAAAGCAGTGAAAGCTTAAATTATATTTTTGCTTTCCCCGAAAAGAAAAATGAGAACAAAAAAGCTAATAAAAAAGAATACCTTGGGCCCTCGCCCGCCATTTCCTCCATCCTAACGACCATAACAGAAGATTTCAAAAAAATGTGCAACGCGATTTACATTGTACGACTTCTTTTTCTTGCAAATATGATTTGATTCATTTCTTTTTTTTTTCTTTTCCTATGAGATTGCATCCGCCAACCTAGCATTCACTCACAGCAATATTCTTCCTCTCCGCCACCCTCCTCCATTTTCACGACAAATCAAAACGTATAAAAAAAGTGTAACATGTGATTTACATCGTGTGGTATATTTATAAAAAGTTTTGTTTCATTCTTTTGCCTTCCCTTTTCTTATTGTAATTTGAGATGCATCACCCCTCATAGGTTCCACTCACAAAATTTTCAATCGTGTGAGGTTGTCAATCTCCGGCGCTACAGTCCCCTCCAGGTCAAAGTCCCCTATATCCCTGCACCCCCCTCCGACCGAACGCTGAATGAGTTCCTTCATTCTCCGCCCTCCCCCCTCCCCCCTCCCCTCCCCCCCTCCCCCCCTATAGTAAGCCTCGACGGCGCCCAAGCATCGTAAAGGGCATCTCAGCAGGAAATCCAGGCAGCCTGTGACCAACATTTTTCAGTGCGATTTTCAGTGCGGATCTCATGGCAGCAGAGGATTTAGGCGGCCTACGGAACTAAAATTAAACGCGATTTTTAGTGCGAACTGATCCCAGCAGACAGTGCAAAGAGCCTCAGCATCCGAGTAGAAATTAAGTGCGATGTTTAGTGCGAATTTCTGTTCGCATTGAAAGCAGCAGAGAGTGCACGCAGCGATAATAATCACTCAAAAGTCACGCGACCGGATTTATCGCACTGGAAAAAGTATGTATCACATTTGATCTCCGGAAATCGCCCCTTGTTCTTGACGGCCGCCTTCACCGCCTGCAGCGCCCTCTCTGCAGCAGCAATGAATGACGTCAGAAGCCGCACGGAGCGAATGAGAGTGATACTTTACACGTGCGAAGGCAGGCACGAAGATCAAAGTGGCTGGAAAAGGTTGAGCAGAGAGCTGTGGAACTTACTGTCACGTGACTCCATGGTTACGTTTTTCCCCCACGTGGGTGCCACGTGGCAATTGAAAAATATTATCGCAGTTGTGAGGATCCTGGTAGCCGCCAAGGCTACTTAGATTCCACGTCACGAGGTTTTTGGAAGAAGATACGTGGCAGTTTTTTTCTCAAGTACACCGTGAATCGCTATTACCGTACATGACGCTAATTGGGGTACCTCTTTTTTTTGGGCAAATTCTCAAATAGAATAAAGTACGCTAAATGTTTCTGAACGTTATTTGAGGTACCCCGCTCAATACGGTTCATAACTGTAATTTAGTGCCCTTTTAAATAGTGTGATGCACGGACTGTCATATCCGTACTATTTCGTACCTTTTAAATTTTAAAAGTACAGAAATACTAATATTTTCCGGCAGACGCGGATGTCGCAAAAACGCTACGGCGTACGGTTTGAACTATTCCGTACACACACATATTTTAGTGTTTAGATATTATGGCCCGACAATGAATACAAAACAATTTACAAATTAGAGTGAATGATAAATTAGTATCATTGTGTACCCTAAAAAACCCAATTTACCGTAAAGTACGCTAATTGTATACACCGCCAATCGCTATTAGCGTAGAAGTTTCTTTAGCGTATACGAATAATTAGCGTGGTTTACGCTAATTGGGAATTTGGAAATTTTCGAAGAAATCGATTACTGTAATTAGGAATTAGGGTTTTTTTTAAATAGTGTGGATAATTCTATTTGAGAATAAAAAAAAAAAGCGGGACGGGATTAGCGTACACAACGCTAATAGCGATTGGCGGTGTAGCGATTCACGGTGTAGCGGCTGTAGTAGATCGATTAGGGTTTCGACTTTAACAATGGCACAGTCTTCAGAGGGAAGCGTCGCAAAAGGAAAGAAATCAATCGAGG
Source organism: Zygnema cylindricum (assembly GCA_037447655.1). Taxonomy (NCBI): domain Eukaryota; kingdom Viridiplantae; phylum Streptophyta; class Zygnematophyceae; order Zygnematales; family Zygnemataceae; genus Zygnema; species Zygnema cylindricum. The sequence goes on along the minus strand of JBBHKE010002679.1, from coordinate 8,926 downwards.
GATCTTGTTACTCGATTTCCGTACAGTCAGCATAAGTCAGGTCAACAAGTCTATTCGTACTTTTACGTAAACATACTGTTTAGAAGACGGGGCTGATGTGGACGCTGATGCGACAGTGTACTGTACTTTACTTTGTCTTTTCCTTGCTTGTACATGATGTGAAAGTTACAAACTAAGAATTTATGACGTCATCAGTACGGTTTAATTAGCGTGCTTGACTGATTTGTTTAAGTACGGTACACCGCGCATCGTTATTAGTGTCAAAGTTTAAATAGTGTGGAAGTAAATATACCGTCATTGACGCTAATTAAGATTTTTTTTTTTTTTTTTAGAAAGGTGTATTCTAATTTCGGCGTTTATGCTAATTTGGGAACAGCAAAAATGGAATATTCGTTGTACGATTATGTATCCGTACAAAACATTAAAAATCGTACGCCGTCGTGAAATTTAAATATTCGTACATGTAGGACTAATTTACGTGTCAGAACAATCCCGGTTTTTTAGCGCACGATCCTATGCGTGCGAGTCTGATTTAACTCATTTTTTGTAAAATTTTCACTTGAAAAAGTACATTTATGTACGGTCTGACATCGACCGTACACCACACGATTTAGATATTATTGTAATTCTTCCTTTACGCTATTTTGTACGGTACCTTAATTAACGTCAAGGAAAAATTAAAATCATGTATCCTATTTGAGGAAAAAAATCAAAATTTTAAGAACCCAAATTAGTGTCGTTAACACTAATAACGATGCGCGGTGTACAGTTCGCATTAGTTAATAATTCCTAGCAGCATCTGGAAGGTATTCCGTCTGCTGACGTGTACATTAAGGGTCTAGTTAGTAGTTACATCAGAGTCAGATGATCAGACGAAACGTGAGAAATATTACAAATTTTTGTACTTGACCGTACCATGCCGTATTAATTTTTCGTGAGTTTTTTGAAAACAGCATTACAAAAGATACGATTTTGATTCTTCTGATGGTCCAGGAGAAAACATTGACCGTCCGATTACACGATGGTCTTTATCCACGAAGCAATCTAATCGTCCGCCTCTGTAATGGTGAGTTCACCATCGCAGAACCCGTAGAATCGCTACACTTGGACCATAGACAAGTGCGAAGATGAACTGCAGTACTGTACAGTACTATTAAAATTTTATCACGTCGCCAAAGTCACGTGCTTTCGAAGCAAGGTGATCGTAAAATCCTTGCCGAAAGAAGTACAATTTTTGCCTTCCTGCCAGAAGAAGTATGGTTTTTACCTTCCTTCCAAAACTACACCGCGAATCCAAAACTACACCGCGAATCCAAAACTACACCGCGAATCGTTATTAGTGTCAAAGTCACTAATTTGGGTTCTTAAAATTCTGTTTTTTTTCCTCAAATAGGATACATGATTTTAATTTTTCCTTGACGTTAATTAAGGTACCGTACAAAATAAAGTAAATCCCGAAAGTACAATAAAATATAAATAGTGTGGTGTACGGACAATGTCAGACTGTATAAAACTGTACCATTTCAAATGAAAATTTACAAAAAATGAATTAAATCAGACGCGCACGCATAGGAACGTGCGCTAAAAATAACAGGATTAGTCTGACACGTAAATTAGTATAGTATGTACGGATATTTTAAATTCGCGACGGCGTACGATTTCTAATATTTTGTACGGATACATATATTAATGTATATAATCGTACGGATAATATTCCATTTTTACCGTTCCCAAAGTAGCATAAACGCCGAAATTAGAATACACCTTTCTTTTGAAAAAAATCAAATTCTTAATTAGCATCAATTACTGTAAATTTTCTTCAACACTATTTAAACTTTGACACTAATAACGATTCGCGGTGAAGAGTACACCGCGGATTGTAATTAGAGTAATGAAAAAATTAGAGTACAAAAACTAAAAAAAAAAATTAAAGTAATGAACGCTAGTTTATGTGATAGAGCTTTTTCAACTATGAAGTTTAGGGTATGGCCCCATGTACTTGTAATTTAGCGAACTTACTTTGTATTTTAGCGCGGATCCGGCGGACTCGGATTTCAGGTGTCTATATGTGTTTACTCGAAATTGTTACTTAACTTTGTGATGATTGTATACGTCGACAATACCCATGACGGCTGTTAGCGTCTACAATTTGTCTTGTCGCACCGTATTGTTCGAAAATTTTTGAAGCGTCGCAAAACACATCGTAGTTTTTGAAACGATTAGGTATGTCGCATGACATTGCGTGACATCGTAGACGTACAGCCTTGCAGCCGTGGCTGTACGACATGCCTTTGTGTAAACATCTCCTGTCCGGCCGCCATGACTTTTTCACCTTCGCAGAATTTTCAACTTTGCGTGAAATGACACTACACCATCGAGACCCATGCAAAAAAAAACCATACAACATGCAAGCGAACCAAAAAACAAAGTTGTAATTTTTTTCATCCGCAAAAACTTCAAAAACCTTTTCACACGTGGGAATTTGTTTTCCTATTGGTTTTACTTTGCTTAAAACACATTGCCGATGTGGTTTATGATAAGTTTGACAATGACGTGACAATGGGTCGAAAAAAAGCAAGACGACAAATTTTCGTAAATCCTAAATTTGCGGATGACGCAAATTGTACTTTACAAATTTGCGATTTATTCGTACGGCTGCAACTTAGGCAGTACGTGGCGTTAAGTTGTAAAGCAAAACGACAGAAAAAAACCTGAACTTAGCCACATGGGGCCGTACCCTTACTCTAATTTATTTAAGTACTCTAATTTGGCACGCTAATATCCTCTACTGTAAAGAAGGAATTCGTACAAAATTTGGCAAAACGTATAGCTTATCGTCATTATGACATTTGCACTACGCGGTTTGTTAAAATGCAGATACATGATAACGACCTGTATTAAATCATTATTTGTACTTTTTTACTTAATAAAGTAAAATTTTGCATGGTCGTAGGTCGTCCGTACTCCACACTATTTAAAATGAACCTATATTAGAATGAAAAACGCTAATTAAACTTTACCTTAAATATAATAATGAAAAAATTAGAATCGTTTACTCTATTTCATGTGATAGAGTCGAAATTTCGAGCGACCGAATTAGAGTAATTTACTCTAATTACGATTCGTGCTGTACCGTACTATTTTTGCCTTCCTTCCAATTTCATTGTTTCGAGCATAGTTCAAAAGTAGGCGTTTTTATGGTAGGCCTTTGGTAGGGGCACAAAACTTGGCACAAAACTCGCGCAGATGAGGCATACTGTAAGTGTGTGCGTTTGTGCACACTCTTGTACAAACGTACGAATCTGATGTATGATCATTGTACAGCGCACGCCGCTGGACGAAATTTTTCAGCGAACTGACAAGGCGTAGGATAAGTTGTGTTATGGGCTTTTCATTCGATCTTCTTAGATCGCTACTTTGATCAGCGACCGTCCGATCGTCCAAATCTGACGGTTAAATAAAAAATACCTCAAAACTCACATTTTTTTTTTGTCCGAATGTTTTTCAAAATTTAGACATGACATTTAAATCTCTATCGATCGATGTGCAACTCAACCCTGTTACTATTTTTTTTCATTTTGCGACCAATACAATATGGGTCTTAAGGTCATATTGTATGTTTTACATACAATAGGCATATTTTTTGGGCCTACTTTCACCTACTTTTGAACTATGGACTCGAGTGCTATTTTTTGTCGTTTTTGTTTCTAAATAAAAATTCAAATTGCAAGAGTACACGTACATAATACGCAAAGTACAGATATTGAAACGAAATTGGTTGGTTTCAAAGTTTTTGATGGTTTTAAAGATTGGATCTCAACTTATGTGGAACCACTCAGCTAGGAACACTTAGGATGAAGTTCCATTAGGGAAGAAATGAGGTTGTTTAATGAAGCCCGCACAATTTCGTAACAATTTTTTTTTTTTTGTCAGAAAGAAAAGAAATAAAAAGGGAAAAAAAGTAAAAAGAAAAAAAAAATAGGGGAAAAAATAATGAAAAAAAAGGTTTGATTGATTGATTTGATTCTTGGCCTACTTTTTCGCATGTCACCCTTTCTTCTGCTGTTTCCACATCGGTTCATTGTTCAGGCTAAGAGAAAGCTATAGGTGCTTGCTAGCTACACATGTAAAAGCGTGTCTCAAAGTTGTTCCAAGTCTTCCTATTGCCCAAGACGGGCCTCCTACCACTCCCCCCCTCCAACGCCACCCCTCTCACCACGATTTGGATTCTGAACGCAATCTTAATGTTATAAGATGCTACCATTTAGATTACCCAAGACAACAACTCTATTATGGTATTCCTACTCATTTTCGAGAAGTCGTTCATGTCGCACTTTGTTTCTTGCTTGGGCTTTTGGTGGACGACATCAACAATCATGGTATATGGCATCTCTCCTTTTATTTCCTCTTTGGGTTTTCGTGTTACCTCCCCATGGGGGTGTTAGTGGTGCACGAGAAACACCGTCACGTTGTCACCAAATTTCGGCACACAATTGTGTAATTGGCCTTTTCACATTGCCGCCTAATTCGCACTTCCTTTAAAACTCGCATGCGGCGTGCCTTGCACCTTGTTTGATGTGGTGAGCTCTCTCGCTCTGCCCGCGCATAACACCCTTTCACACAAAAAGACTCAATCACAACTTGTCCTTAATCACAACATCGAAGCCCTCCAAGTCGTTCACCCTATGTCACCCATTGACGTTTTTCCATTTATTGAATCTTATGAACATTTAGAACCCTTTGATTCAACAAAGTTACCTTTTCTAAAGTTTTTTTGGCGTTCCCTTATCTCCCAGCTAAAGGACCCTCGGGGATTGTATATGAGCTTTTGGCGATATTTTTCCTTCGGACACTCCATCACAAGGTTTTGATTGTTTTTTCAAGGTGGCTTCCCAATTAGCTCGCGAGCATTTGCCACCAACTATCGTCCCACTTTTGGCTGCTGCACGTCTTTTCTTAGTCTCGGAACTTTTTGGTAGTGTTCGCCCGATGGTAGTGTTCGCCCGATTGCTTTGGGGGAAGTCTTACATCGTCTTGTAACAAGTTCAATGTGTTTACAACTTCAAGGGCTTTTCAAGTTAATTTTTCTCGCGTCAGTTTGATGTCACATTGCAAGGAGGCCGTGAGGCGGTAATCCACTATTTATGGGCGACTTACCCCACCCGCTTGTCTATAGGAATATGAACTAAATGATCTGCAGAAAGCAAAGGCCCCTTCTCAGTATTAAACTACGTGGTTGCATACTAATAAGTTTGTAGTTTGAAGTGTATGCACGACTTCTATCTCAAAAACATTCAAACCAACAAGTTTCCTATCGTTAATAGCGCAAATATCCCTCCATTCGGCTTGGTGACAACCAGAAGCGCGACAATATCAAAAATTCAAATTCTAAGAGGAAAAAGGATAACGCCGACATGAAGACAAAACCAGAAAAACATATGAAAGCCATTAATAACTGGTTTGATGTGAAAATTAAAACCATATGACTTAAAAATTTCTATAGTTGTGGTTTTAAAAATCACACTTTACACAAATTTAGTGGAATTCGACATATACTCAAAATAACCATCGGAGCAAAAAGACTTAAATCCAAACTATTTATGGTACAATTCGTACTCTATCATACAAATTTTTGCAATCAAACATCCTAGAGTCGAATATTTTACGAGTTCTAGTTTCAAATGTATGCACAACTTTCTATCTAGAAAACCGAAAAATCAACATTGTCAAATTTTATCGAATCCTTCCATTCGAAATATCTCCTCAAAACGTTTGCGACCCCTCGTCCACACACTCTCTCCCTCTCCTTCTCCTCCTCATTATTCCTCTTGCTATCCTACTCTCCCTCCCCTCCCTCTCCCTCTCCCTCTCCCTCTCCCTCTCCCTCTCCCTCTCCCTCTCCCTCTCCTTCTCCCTCTGCCCATGCCTCTCTTCTGATCTCCATCCCCCTCCCTATCTCTCCCCCCCTTTCCACCACTCTCTCCCTTGCTCTCTCCTTCAAAACCCCCCAAAAAGTCCTAAAAAGCTTTAAACGCCTTTAAAAACCCCAAAAAATCCCTAATAAGCCCTAAAACGCACTAAAACACCCATGAAAACCCTGGGAAAAACCCTGAAAAACCCAAAAAAAAACCTGAAAAACCCCTAAAATAAACACTAAAAACATCACATGACACGCTCGTGACTCTTTGTCCATACATCTTTTGCCTCCCCATGGGGCACATGTCGTGGATGTTTCTCTCTCTTTTCCCCCCTCAACTGTTTTAAAGCGTGTGGGAGAGAAGGAGATATGGCCTCCAAACATTCGGAAACCGCATTTGGATTTCCCGGCATATTTATAATCTGAAGATAATAAACATTTTTTTTTTTTTTTATTTCGCTTTATACCCTCAATTGTACCCAATGTTTAATAACATGTTAACCACAACATTTTATAAATTAAAGGCATATTATTAATCATAATTTAAGCACATTTTTGGCATATTTTGAGAACATTTTAGGAATATTTTAAGTTAAATTTTCTCATACATTTCAACATTATAGAGACAAATTTGACTCATTTCACAAAACATTTTCTAACTTACTTTTTAGTCACAATTTAAGCACCATTTAAATACAGTTTTAGTACATTTCAAAAATTACTCTCCACCATATTTTGATATACTTAAGGCACATTCTCTACAAATTTTAAGCATATTTTTATAAATATTTGAACCAGCTTTATTATTTAAGCACATTTCAGATACATTTTTAAAAACATTTATGAAACATTTTAAAAAGATTTGAAAGACATCTTAATGAGAGAGAGAGAGAGGGAGAGGGAGAGGGAGAGGGAGAGGGAGAGGGAGGGGAAGAGGGAGAGGGAGAGGGAGAGATGGAGAGAGAGGCGGGGAGGAGGAGAATGGGTTGGGGAGACCGGAGGTGGGGAGAGAAAGAGGTGGAGAGAGAGAGGCGGGAAGAGAGGGAGAGAGAGAGAGATTTACCAGAGAACTCCCTCGAATTCCGGCCGCCATTCTCGACAGCATCGCAGTGGGGGTTACCTGCTCCCAATTTTTTTTGTCTTATCTGATTAGATCAGCTTTTTAATGTGTTTTTAAAATTTCTTGTTCTCTTGTTTTTAATTGTTTTTTTTTTCTTGTGTTTCTTTTCTGTCGGTGAGGTCGATAATTTCTTTTCTTTCCTAATTATGTCTGATGACCTACCAATTCCTACCCACTTTTTTTTTTTTTTGTTTATTTTTTTACAAAAATGAACAAATAAGCACACTAATAATCTACACTCTTTCATGTGTTACGAAAAACAATAAGAGGCACTGGTGGACAAAACTAATGATTACAAAAAAAACTAGAAAAAAATGAAATAATATAAAATAAAAAGGGCTAACAAAAACCTTTAATATCCCTCACTCCACTCTCCCCCCCCTCCCTCCCTCTCCCTCCCTCTACCACCCTCTCCACATCCTACTTACCCTCCTCACCCTCACAGCAAAAAGAAAACAGAACCCATCTCACGCTCCTAAAGTTCCATGCGGTTAAAACAGTTCCATTGCTTCGACACTCCTTCCTTTCCTTCCTCCCTCCCTCCCCTATTCCCATTCCGTTCCTTTCTTCGCCTTCGGTCTCCCAATCCTCTCCCTCCCTCGCTCTTTCTCCCACTCCTGCTCCACGCTCTCTCCCTCTCTCCCTCCCTATCTTCCTCCCTCTCTCTCACTCCTTCTCCCTCCTTTTGCTCCCCTTCTTCACTTTCCCAATCCCTTTTCCTTCCTTATTCTGTCCCCCGATTCCTTTTCCTCTCTCTTCTCCCTCGTTTCCACCTTCCCTCAATCCTCTCCTTCCTTTTCGCCCTCACACTCCCTCCCTCACCCCTCTCCTTTCCACACTCCTCTGCTTCCCCGTCCCTCCACTCCTCCCCTTCCCTCTCTCCGCTCCCTCCCTCACTTTACTCCTTTCCCTCTCCTCTCCCCCCCTCACTCCTCCCCAACCTTCGCCTTCAATCTCCTCTTCCACCCAACCATCTATCCCTTCTCTCTTCTCTCTCCCTCTGCTTTTCCATTATCAATTCTCCCCTTTCCACTTCTCTCCCACCCTCACACCTCTAGATCCCTCACTCCTCCCCCTCTCCCTCACTCCTCTCCATCCCTCTTCTCTCCCTCCCCAAAACCTCCGTTTCCCACTCCTCTTCCACTCTCACACCTCTCCCTCCCACCTCTCCCTCCCTCCTCTCTCACTCTCACTCCTCCCAATTCCTCTCTTCTCTCCCCTCCGAAACTCCTCTCCTTTCCTCTCACCTCCCATCCTCAATCCTCCCTTTCCCGTTCTCCTCTCCCCCACTCCAAGTCCTCTGCTTCCGTCTCCACCCCCTCCGTCACACCTCTCTTCCCTTCTCTATTTTCCTCCATCTCAACTCTCCCATCCTCAATCCTCTCCTTCCCTCTCCTCTCCCACCCTAACTCCTCTCTCCTCTCCTCTTCCACCCTCACGACTGTCCTTCCCTTTCCTCTCCCATTCACAATTCTCTCCTTCCCCAACTCCTCTCCCTACTTCACTCCTCTCCTTCCCTCTCTCCTCCCCCTCCCTCTTCTCTCCCACCCTCTCTTCTCTCTTTCCCTCTCCTCTCCCTCTCTCGCTCCTCTCCTTCCCTCTCTCTTTTGTTTTCATCGCAATCGGGACAGCAATTTAACTATCGAATATTGAAAAGAAAAGAAATACAAAAAACTTTATCCATTATTACTTGCAGGTATCTTATAAAATATTTATATCAAATTTTTATATTGAATATAACTTTATATTAAACATTGAAAATTTTATTGGGAATATTTACTTCCACCTCAAACATTTAATCGAACGTTATATCGGATATATACATCGAATATTTATATTAAATATTATGTCACATAATACAGTGTATAATATAATACTTTTGATGTTAT
>JBBHKE010002678.1:140434-189517 GCA_037447655.1 Zygnema cylindricum | reverse complement strand
GTTTTTTTTTTTTTTCGTAAACGACGGTCGGTTAACGGTTAACAATTTTGGAGCCTGACAAAACTCGGTCGGGCGTCGGTTACTCAGATTTTGAAAAAAAAAACGGTCGGTTTCGGGTATGATTTTTTTTGACTTTTGCGACCTTTGACGTGGATCGCGTCGCTCTTCGCCAACATTTAACAGAATCGTCAGACGCCCGATTCGCCTAAAACAACAAGTACCGAAAGTACTGTACCGAACCGTACACAAAGCAGAGGTCGCAAACGGTCAACCGAAACCGTGACCGAACGTTAACCGACCGCCCGCGCCGGATCCGGAACGGATTCCGTTGCCAATTTTTGGGGGTCGGGCGGTTACGGTCGGTTGATTCACAAGGAAAAAAAAACGGTCGGTTACGGTCGATCAACCAAAAAACCAAAATAAATGAAAATTTTGTATTGTCCCTATAATCCAACATTCTTGTACTTTGTACTATTTGGTATCGTGGAAGTACGTGACATCATGATTAGCGTTGCAAATCCGACACGGTACTGTAGTAACGCTATTTATTTCGCAAATCTTAGGGAACGCGACAAAGCGTCGCAAATCTGACACGGTAGTACACTATTCATTTCGCAAATCTTAGAGAACGCGACAAAGCGTCGCAAATCTGACACGGTAGTAACTCTATTCATTTCGCAAATCTTAGGGAATGCGACAAATCGTAATTATTGGCTTATTCATACGTCGTACATTGGTTAATTTTGTACTTCTTCGGTTACGGGCGGGCATGGATAGTCGTGAGAAATCGAGATTCGGTTAATTTTTATTTTCGTAAACGCCGGTCGGTTGACGGTTAACAATTTTGGAGCGTGACATAACCTGGTCGGTCGTCGGTTACTCAGATTTTGAAAAAAAAAAAACGGTCGGTTTCGGTTATGTAAAATTTTGACTTTTGCGACCTCTGTCACGAAGTAAAGTACTAACGAAATAGTACTGAACCGAACCAAAATATTAACCGGCGCGATTTCGTCACTCGCCGATTCGCCCAATATCCTAACAAAAAGGAGAGGATTGACATTTCGTCGATATAGCTCCATGGGCATACCTTTACGCGATTGGTTTATACATTTGACAGGACCGAGAAGCGTGCGAGCGAATCTTCTCGCGTCCAAAACTTAGGCAGTGAAGAAATGTGAATCGACGGCCCAGATCACTTATGAACATAGCCTGGAAATAAGTCCTCCAGAACGACGTCAATATTGTACTGGTGACGGAAACAAAGGCGAAACGAGCAGACAACCGTCTGGCTTTACCGTCACAGAATAACATAAAAGATATGACAGTGTGGAATTTCGGCATTTTTTTTATATTTTTTTTATTTGCGACGTGCAGCCTGGAAGCTCCTGCTCGAAGCAAATCTTTCCTCCTGACCGTATCTAATCTTCTCTCCTGCCAGCATCAAATATTTTCTCCTGCGCGCAGTGAATCTTTCCTCCTGCCCGTAACAGATGTTTCCTCTGCCCGCAAGTATTTCCCTGATTTTTCTAAAGATCTGAGCCTCTGGATTCGTCTCAAATCTGGTTTGTCGTTATCGAGATAAGCAGATACCGTACGGATATGGATGTGAAGAAAGTTTTAAGATGGAGAGGATACGACTCTCCACGTGGCGGTAGGATAGCTAGATTCAAATCGGAGATATTGGGAGTTTCTGTAAAAGTACGGCAGAGAAGAAAAAAAAAAAAGGATAACGCAATAATAATAATAACGCACTGCATGTACTAGACGTGGACATCTATCCACACATATACGTTATTTTCCGCAAATATTCGCACATTCGTAGATTACTTTCCTGTGACTCTTGTAGTCTCCAAATATTTTTTTCAGTTTTCCACTTTTTGTACTCATATGGTTTTGCCATCGCAATTTTTGCAATAAATACTTGTTTTTCTTTCTCAGCTTTTGAAATATTATTTGGTATTCTAGTTTTGGTTATTTGCTCTTGTTAGTAGTAATGTTCTGTTTCGTGTCATTTTCTGAGGGTAGCTTACTTTCCTGTGACTCTTGTACACCGTGAATCGTTATTAGACTATAGAAATTATTAGTATCAAAAATAAATTAGTGCCATTGATTCTAATTTGTGTATCAATACCATTATGAAAAAAATGTTTAATTGTAATTTCTCTATAACGCTGATTTAGGTATACAGAATCCGCCGTCATTACGTATACGTTAAAATAGGTAGAAGTACAAAATCTGACAATCCGTACCACGTCGCGTCCTTTCAGTGTAATTAATCCATAATTCTAATTTGGGTTTGCGAACGCGTTTGTTGCACACTCGACTCCACGTTTATTCTAAGCGCAGTTCTGTATGCAACCGACATAAGTTAACTAAAATTTTCGTACGATTTTCGGTAATCAAGCACAGTTTTGTACCAGCAAACACATTCCGTACACCACACTATTCATGAAATAAGTACGGTAATTATACTGACGCTAATTCACAAGAACCGTAATTAACGTCACGAATAAAATAGAATAAGTCATTGTATTTCGGGTATCAATGTCAAAATTTTGGGGCGTCGATATAGAGTACATAAGTCTAATAACGATTCACGGTGTAGTCTCCAAATGTTTTTTTTTCAGTTTTACCCCTTTCGTACAAAGATGGTTTTACCATCGCAATTTTTGCAATAAAGACTCTTTCTTTCTTTTTTTGAAGTACATACATTTCTATGTTTTCTAATGTACCCATACCATAACATGCACGAAAGTACAGTAAACTTGTTAAAATTAGAGTTTTAAGGGCATGGTTACACCAGACGAAAAGTGAGGTTTAATACAGAATTTTGTACTTGCCCGCACCATGCCCTACTATATTTTCGTGAATTTCTTGAAAACAACATTACACAAAATAAGATTACGATCCTCCAAGTATCCGGGAGAAGACGTCGACCGTCCGATTACCTTTTGGTCTTCATCTGCGAAGCAATCGCTCCATACGCCTCTGTATTGGTGAACCCACCTCGCGCAGGTGGGTTCACCAATACAAAACCAGTCAATTCGCTACACCTGGACGATAGACACGTGCGTCGATGAAAAATGAAAATTTTCACACGCCCCCAAAGTCACGTGTCTTCGGACAAAGGTGACCGTAAAATCTTTGCCGAAAAGAAATATGGTTTTTTCCTGAAAGTCAGCAGAGTGAAGGAGATCTCTGAGGTACATTGACGCGGTACACCTGCGTAGTAAACGTACGTGATACGCAAGTACGGATTTCCATACGAAAATGGTCGGTTTTCAAATCTTTGACGATTTTAGAGATTTGATCGTCGACTTACGTGGAGCCACTCAAATCATAACACGTATGTAAAAACTTATTTACAGACGATACGCGATGTAACCGAGGCCTCTGTAACACACAAATTTTGTTGTCCGTACTATTACAGAGACCTCATGATGTAACCATACCGTACGAGTTTTTAGGCTATAATAATTAATAAGAGAATAGTAAGTGGTCGTCCTATTGTAGTGTTTCCAATTGCTCTCGCACTTTATGTTTATTAAGTATGCACCGAAAATCCATTGTCTGAATCTACCAGTTCATAGAATCAAAAGAATACACTGTGTATCGTTATAAGGGTACGACCCTATGTATGTGAAACTTATCGAACTTACTTTGTATTTTAGCGCGGATCCGGCGAACCCGGATTTCACGTGTCTCGATGTGTTTACTCACAATTGTTACTTCAATTTGTGACGATTGTATACCTCGACAATACCCGTGATGGCTGTCACCGTGCACAATCTGTCTTTGCTCCACCGTATTTTTTTGAAACTTTTTAAAGCGTCGCAAGACACGTCGTAATTTTTGAAACGATTTGTGGATTTGGCATGTCGCACGTCATTGTGTGATATCGTAGACGTATAACCTTGCAACCGTGGCTGTACAACTTGCCTTTGCGTAAATCTCTCCCGTCCAGCCGCCATACCTTCGCAGATTTTTCAACTTTGCGTGAAATGACACTGCAACATCGAGACTGTAACAAGATCTCCTACCTCTCAAAAATCCCATTACTTCAACCAATTTCAACCACACATTCCACACATTGGAAAATACACATCCACATTGGAAAGCACTCACATAAGGATAAACTTTAAATTAGAAGAAGCATTTGTCCACATAACATTACCTTGGTCTCTTACCCCCGTGGCTCAACCCTTCTTTTAAAGTGTTTCCCACTACTCTCCACTCTTAATAATTATATCTCTTAACTACTAAACACTACTTAGTTTGTAAGAGATTTGAGTGCAAAAATGCCATTGCTCCAATATGGTTTTAATCGCTTAGGACCAAGATCAGTCATAATTTCCACAAACTTTTCCAAAGGAAAAGATGTTTACTTTTCTCTTAGACTTCCCTATTTATCCATCATCGCCCTAGACTAGCCAGGCCAGATTCAACGCTTCGTTGAACAGCTTTTACCTAGGCCAATCATTGATCAGCTACGACTCAGACTAACCAATGCAAAAGCGTGCGAAATCTCCCACTAACTACGTAGTATTTCTTACCAATGAAACACTATATTTTACTGCGTAACATATACGTGCAAAAGTGCGCGCGAATTGAAACGCGACTTCCCACGTTCGCGCGTCACAAATTTTACACGCGAAACTACCTACGAAATTTACAAATTTTAACTTATGACGTTTCGTACTAAAAATTGTACAAAACGAACCATCAGGTGTACTAAACGACTATTAGTACTTTATAGACGTATGCTTGAAATTTCGCGGCCACTTTTGACCCTTAACCTGTTACAATGATACCCACTTGTTACTTTGACCCCACACTGTCACCTAAATACACCCATCACTATATATTTTGAAATAGAACTCTAAATTACGCGATTCTTTCGCGAACATCTACCAAATTAATAACTTAAATTTGTAACCCTTAAATACCTATTTACGACCAAGTTTGATTTACTATTACTCTTACATCATCCCCTTTTTTTTTTAAACTGACCTTTGTTAAAACACATTTCACTCAAGTCGCGACTTCTATATTATTATCCCTCTAATACCTTCATAAAAACTCAAAATTTGTATCTTCTAAAGTTAACTCATCTTCTGGCCTTCCTAGATACTGCACTTGCCAAAATATAGTTTGCGGACTTTGAACCGTTGACCAACCTAATCTATTACCCATTCGTGGACCTCAGGTTCTATAATTATTGAGGGATCCTATTCCAATTCTCCTTCAATTGGTCGAAGATTTGCTGGTTTCAACTGACTGATGTGTATTACTGGATGAATTTGTGTTGAAGGCGAAAAGTCTAATTTGGCTGCAACTGACAATATCATCTCGATTACAGTAAATGGTCCTATGTGCTTAGCAAATTTCCCAATAGGATCCAATAGTCCCTCAATCTTGCTCTTGTAATGAGTTGTAGAAACCAAACTTTGTCAACTGTGCTTACCACCCAATCACCCGTTTTGCCGTTAGCATTTAATTCTTTGCCTCCTTTGTGCCTCCATTAATGCATCCCGTACTGTTTTCCAATCCGTTTGAATGTATTCCCAAAATTTTGTTCCTGAACCTCTATTCTTTTGAGTGAACCGTGTTATTATGTTTAATGCTTCTTTGGGTTGGTATCCGTATGCAACTTCAAATGGTGAGAATCCTGTACTAGCATGTTTACATGAATTGTATGCAAATTCAATTAATGGCAGTCTAGATTCCCATGTGTTTGAACTACGCTGCAAATAGTCTTAAATATTTCCTCCAGTGTACGGTTCATCCTTTTTGTCTGTCCATTTGACTGAGGATGATAAGAGGTACTCATTTTTATTTCAGTGCCTAAATTTTGCTGCAATTCTTTCTAAAATGCAGATGTAAATTTAGAATCCCTATCACTTACTACAGACAGAGGAACTCCATGATGTCTGACCACGTTGTCAAAATATAACTTTGCAATATCTACAACTGAATGAGTAGTTTTGCAAGGGATAAAGACTGCCATTTTACTGAACTTATTGACTACGACCATGATACTGTCATTTCTTCTCTTCTATATGTAGTTGGCAACCTGACAATAAAACCCATACTGACAGATTCCCATGGTCTTTCAAGGATATCTAAAGGTTTTAAGAGACCTCTAGGTTTTCGGTTACTAAGTTTACTCTGTTGGCAAGGGACACAACTTTCCACGTGTTTCGACACTTCCTTTGCAATCCCGGGCCAAAACAATCTTCTCTGCAACCGACTCAGAGGTTTATCTCGATCTAAATGTCCTAAATGCTCATGGGCTTCCTGTAAAAGTTGTTTTCTTTAGTCTCCCATTTCAGGAATGCATAATCTATCTCTTGTGCGCAAATACAGTAAACAATCTTCTATTCTAAAGTTTTTGACATGCCTATCAATCAACGGGTCAGAATTCCCTCCCGAAATATTCTTGCAAATCACAGCAGAATAAGGATCTTTATCATAACCATTTCTAACAGCTTCTAAAAACAACTCATCCCGAACCATCACACTTATTTCAAAACATATACTTAAAGGATTTGCGACTACATTTGTCATTCCAAGAATATGTTTGACATCAAATTTGAAATATGCCAATTTCTACATCCACCTAACTTGTCAGCCAGTCATAATTTGTGCATCACTTAATTCTTGTAGATAGGAGAGTGCTTTATTATCACAATGAATTGTAAATTCTTCATTATGCAAATAACAACGCCATTTCACGAATGCATGAACAATTGCAAGTAATTCTTTTTCCTGTGCTGGATAGTTATTTTCAGCATCATTGAATTTCTTGGACTAAAAAGCAATAGGATGAAAATGTTTGACGACTTTTTGACTTATGACAACACTTAGACTTTTATCAGATGCACCAATGCATGAACAATTGCAAGTAATTCTTTTTCCTGTGCTGGATAGTTATTTGCAGCATCATTGAATTTCTTGGACTCAAAAGCAATAGGATGAAAATGTTTGACGACTTTTTGACTTATGACAACACTTAGACTTTTATCAGATGCATCAGTAGTGATCAGAACTTCAAATTTTCCAGCAGGATCAGGATACACCAATGTAGGGGCAGAGGTCAACTTCCCTTTTAGTTCCTCTAAAGCTTTCTCATGATCAGCTTCCCACACAAACGTCTCCTTCTCCCAAAGTAAATCTGTCAAAGATGCGGCGATCATACTGAAGTACTTGTTAAATTTTATGTAATAATTGGCCAATCCCAAAAATGATCTAACTTCTGTGACATTAGTGGGTTCTTTCCAATTTTGGATTGCAACAATTTTGGATGGATGTGTTTGAATACCCTCCCTACTAACTATATGTCCCAAAAATAATTGTTCACTTTTAAGAAAACTAGATTTTGACAATTTTCCATATAGTTTTCTTTCCCTTAACCTTTCTAACACATTCATTAAACGAATTACATGTTGTGTTTTAGATTCGCTTTAAATTAGAATATCATCTATAAACACTTGAACAAACTCATCTATATAATATGAAAAAGTTTGGTTCATTAAGTTTTGATAAGTAGGCGGTGCATTTGTCAAACCGAATGGCATCAATATCCATTCAAAATGACCGACTCTAGTTCTAAAAGCAGCTTTGTCAACATATTCGGTTCTAATTGGCACCTGATTAAAGCCACTACGCAGATCAATCAAATAAAATAATTTAGCTCCTTTCAAACGATCTATCAAATCGATAATTAATGGTAACGGATACTTATCCGTCACCGTAATCTTTTTCAGACTGTAATAGTCGACACACATTCTCAACGTTCCATCCTTCTTTTTGACGAAGAGAACTGGTGCTCCGTACAGTGATTTGTAGGGCTCAATATGTCACTTCTCCAAAAGCTTCTCGGTCTATTTCTTTAACTCCTCCTGCTCAAAGAAGTTATGCTTATAAATTCCTGTGACAGGAGGATTACATCCAGGTTCAAGGTTAATAACATGTTCCACATCTCGGGAAGGTGGCCTCTTTGAGGGTAAGTCACTTGGAAAAACATCTCTAAATTCAAAAATCAAATCTTTAACAACAACATCAGGTGTATTTATGTCAGTTACAAAATCAGATTTTTGTTTTTCAACAGTTTTAGTGGTGTCTGATTTAGGAATGACATCAATGTATGTGTTTTCTCCCCCCCTTTCATCAGTAACTGTCTCAATTACTAATAACAAGAAAGCATGATTTGTTTTATCTTTTAAATGCTTTTTAAATTGTTTAGTGGAAATCAAACCTTCCACTCCCAACTTGGTTATGTTATTTATATGATTTTTATGCAACTTCTTCGAAGGTAATGCTTGCAAAACCTTCCAACCGTTTTCAAACTTCACTCTCAAGGTGTTAGTTTCCCAATAAATTTGAGGGTTATGTTCTGTTAACCTAGGGTTTCCTAGTATTAACTTTTCACTACCCAAATTTATTATTTGACACACAACTTTCATTTTATGACCTTGGATATCCACTTTTATAGTGTCAATTTGTAAATCTAATGTGGACTTATTACCATTTGCCACCTGAACATGCAAAGGTTTTTCCCTTATGACTGTAGGAATTCTATTTTCTTCTACAAACTTATGTGAAATAAAATTATGTGTAGCACCTGAATATACCATAACTCTCAATGGTTTCCTTTCCACCAAAGACTCTAATCTGATCAAACTGTGTCTAGTGTCTTCGTTACTTAACTGTCCTAACATACGTCTGATGTTAACAGTTTCATCAGAAGGATTGTTTAAATTGTAGAGTATAGTTAGCATCATAATAAATTCAGCTATCCTAGCCTTTCCATTCATTAGCTTGCCCTCCAAAGTTAACTCTTTAACCTTTGGATTTGGTCGACTTAACTGAGGACTTTCAGCTAGTCCTTTCCCTTTCCCACCTCCTGGGCTTCTTGCTCAGCTAAGTATAATGCAGTATCTTTTTGAAGACCTTCATTGACATCAACTGTTTTAAGAGATCCCTTATCTATACAGTCTTTAACGTAATGATCTAGACCTCCGCATTTAAAATAAGTGACTTTCTTTTTTGGTTTTGTACATTCTCTGCTGAAATGTCCCTCCTCTCCACAGTTATAACAATTAATTTTCTTCAGTTGTGCACATTCAGATGCCACATGACCTCTTTTCAAACAAATAGTGCATGTGGGAATGGTAAAATTAGGTTTCTCATCATTAATGTTCAGTTTAGGACTCTTAATGTAGCCCCTTCTATTGTGAAATTTACTTCTTGCATTAACACTATGTCCACCCCTCTGATTTCCCTTGAAGATATTCTGCCTATTAACCAGACATGCATTCAGACCTTCTTCCTCAAATTCCTCCTCACCCCACTCTGAAACTTCATTGAAATTTCCCCTAAGTGATCGAGTTTCACGATTATACCTCAACTGATCCTCTAATTCCAATGACTTATCTTGTAATTCCTTAAAATTAATAATTTTTTGATGTTTCAGTTCTGATTTCAGTTTAGGATTCAGATAGTTTAAGAAATGCAATCTAGCCATTTCATTAGTCAAACCTATGACATGAATGCTAGATGAGTCAAATTCCACTATATAATCTTTCACAAATCCAGTTTGCTTACAGTTTAGCCACTTTTCTTCCATTCTGGATTTATAACTGACAGACAAGAAACGTGATTTGATCGTTGTCTTAAAAGCTTCCCAATCAACATTATTAAGAATCAAATTTGACCTCCTCTGAGTGTAATACCATATCTGAGCATCACCTTTTACACAGCTAATAGCAAAAGAAGTGTAATCATCACGATCACAATTTCTAGATTACAAATAATACTCCATATGAAAAATCCAAGCTTCTAACTCATCAATCTTCTTACCATCAAATGATGGTGCTTCACAGATAGACAATTTTAGATCCCTTATCTTCTTAGGTCAATCATGAGTATCTTCCCTAAAAGTGGCATTTCTCTTACTACTCTCACCCTTTTGGTCATAAACGTCATTTCTGGTGTGAATTAAATTAATTGGATCATCCAATTTTTGATTTAAAACATTTCCATTTTCCTTAACATCCTTTAATTCACTTTTCAACTCATAAATTGTTTCATCCACAGCAGCAACATGATTATTAAATCTTTTGACAAATTTCACACTACGTTTCTTCAAAAATTTTAAGGCATTCTCCATTTCACGTTTCCATGCCGAATTTGCCATATCACAAAAAAAATGAAATCAAGTAAAATAAAGATAGAATATAATTTCCCAAAGAAATTTGCTGCGGGTTTGAAGTCCTCTGACTGCTCCAATCCAAGACTTCTTCTACTTAACAAATCCTTTGAAAAAGATCAAAATCTGAGAAATCAATAAGACATTAAAAGTATGTTAGTGCAGATTCAATTCTTCAATTTCCCAAACATTGATGCAAAAAGGTAAGAATTTCCCCACATATTTTTTTGCAACAACAAAAATGAAAGCTCTTAAAGGTAAGGTTCTACCACAAATTTTGCATCAGCAAAATTGAAAATTTCTCAAAGGTGACAATTTAGGGTTTGAAAATTTTTAAGTCATTTCTGGACTCTTTTGCTCTTGAAGAAGTAAAGTGCTCCACTTTCCTTCTCCACCATTAGCAAATTTCCCATTTCCCACTACATCAAGATCTTTTGTTTTTAATCCTCACATCCTCACCCTTCATGGCTTTAAGCCCTCCCTCTACATATGAATCATTGCTAGGAGAGGGCAAGTTTGTTTGACCTCTAAGTAATAGGAGGGAGTTTCAGCGGTGGCAACACTGCCCACCCCGCCTTAGTCCTTAGGACCTGAGCATTCCCTACATCTAACCAGCGGCCGCTGGCAATGTGATCACTTTGATTTCCTCCAATCCCCTACCATTTCACATTGTGGTTCTACCGACACAGGTTAGAGCACCTTCACCGGTCACGGCAGTCGATATTCGAATGAGCAAACTTCTCCTTGGTTTCTAAACAAAGCTTCGATACCATATGTAATAGGATCTCCTACCTCTTAGAAAATCCCATTACTTCAATCAATTTCAACCACACATTCTACACATTGGAAAATACACATCCACATTGGAAAGCACTCACATAAGGATAAACTTTAAATTAGAAGAAGCTTCTGTCCACATAACATTAGCTTGGTTTCTTGCCCTCGTGGCTCAACCCTTCTTTTTAAATTGTTTTCCACTACTCTCCACTCTTAATAATTCTATCTCTTATCTACTAAAACACTACTTAGTTTGTAAGAGATTTCAATGCCAAAATACCAATGCTCCAATTTGGTTTCAATCGCTCAAGACCAATCTGTCACAATTTCCACCAAATTTTCCTCAAAGGAAAAGATGTTTACTCTCCTCTTAGAGTTCACTATTTATCCATCGTCGCTTTGGACTCGCCAGGCTAGAGTAAACACTCCATTGAACAGGTTTTACCTGGGCCAATCATTGATCAGCAATGACTCAAACTGACCAATGCAAAAACGTGCACAATCTCTTACTAACTACGTAGCATTTCTAATCAATCAAACGCTACGTTTCACTACGTAACATTTACGTGCAAAAGTGCGCGCCAAACGAAACGCGACTTCGCACGAATGTGCGTCGCAAATTTCGCACGCGAAACTTCTTACGAAATTCCATAAACTCAAAGTGACGTTTCGTACTAAAAATTGCACGAAACGAACCATCGTGCGTACCAAATGAAATATTCATTTCGTTTAGTACTTTATAAACGTACGCCATAAATTCCGCGGATAGTTTGACCCTTAACCCGTAACAATGAACACCCAATCGTTATTTTGACCTTGCGCTATCGCCTAAATACACCTATCACTATATCTTTTAAAATACAACCCCAAATCGTGCGATTCTTTCGCGGACGCCTATCAAATTCAAAACTCTATTTTCGTAATACTTAATTACCCATTTACGAACAAGTTCGATCAACTATTACTGTTACACTATTAGTGCTAATTATTTTTCCGCCACTTAAAACATCTTTTCTTTGTACACACTTGTTGGATTTTCAATTTGAGACCGCCAATCGGAAGCTAAGAATGCTACCTTTCAATCGAAACCGTGAGATCTACAAGTGAACATATGTGTATGGAGTAAAAAAGTTTTTAGTGGTTAAAAACATTGAAGCTAAAACGATTCGCGGTGTACTGTACAGTTTCTAGAGCGCATCTCAAAATAGTTGAATAGGACGTACACTACAAAAAGTACAACCGCAAAATAGGAGCGTGCTTTACGAACCAAAAAAGCTTCAAAGCCAACGGACGCCTGATTCTCCACATTATATCGGACAATTAATAAATGAACCAACTTAACCGTACACAATAGTAAACGACGCAATCTGAAACTAAAAGTCATGTACGTAATTTTTTACCCAAATCGTGTACACAAAACAAAACCTACACCTGGTAAAAGAATGTTTTTTCTCCATGCACTATTGTTGGATTTTAAAAACTCGAAGGGGAGATGTATTCCTTTCAATCGCAACCGTCCGATTAAGAATCCTAAAAGTGTACTCATAGAAAAGATGTTTTAAGTGGCAAAAAAAACATTGACGGTAATGATTCTTGAATAGCTATAGAAGGTGTACCAACGAACAAAATGTGCGACGTGACGCGTTGCTAGATTGAACCACATTATCAACGAACCAACATTATTAAATTGACATCGACTTTGACTTTGATTCACTCAAATGCAACCGAAACACCCATCTTTTTTTCGTCTCCCCCTCTCACTCTCCCTCCATCTCTCCTTCTCTTTCCCCCTTTCTTTTTCCCTCTCATTTTTCCTTTCCATCTCCCTCTTTTTCTCTCTCCATCTCCTATTTCCTCTCCCTTTCCCTCTCTCTCTTTCCCTTTCTCTTTATCATTTTCCCTTTCTCTTACCAACTCCATATCCCTCCCCTTCACCTTTTTCCTTCCTATCGCCTTTTTACTCCTACTCTCCCTTGCCTCTTCCTATCTCTCATTGTCCTTCTCCCTCACTCTCACCCACTTCCCAATCTCTCCATTCCCCATTTTTTTTCCCTCTCCCTCTCCCGTTCCTTATCCCTCTACCTCTACTTCAACTTTTGCCTACACCTCTCCTTATCCCTCCTCAACGACCCACTTCCTCTCTCTCTCTCTCTCTCTATGTCAATACAGGAGAGGAGAGGAGTGGAGGGGAGAGGAGAGGAGAGGAGAGAGGAGAAATGAGGAAGGAGAGACGAGCGGAGTCATGAGGAGAGGAGAGGAAAGGAGAAGAGAGAGGAGAGGAGAGGATTGGAGAGGAGAGGAAGGTAAGTGAGAGGAGTGGAAAAAGGAGAGGAGAGGAAAGGAGAGGTGAGGAGAGGAAAAGAGAGGGGAGGAGTTGGGAGGAGAGGGAAGGAGAGGAGAAAGGAGAAGAGAGGAGAGAAGAGGAGAGGAGAGGAGAGAGGAGAGGTGAGAAGAGGAGAGGAAAAGAGAGAAGAGGGTAGGAGTGGAGGGGAGGAGAGGAGAGATGTGGAGAGGAAAGGGGAGGAGAGGAGAGGAGAAGATAGATCAGAGGTGAGGAGAGGAGAAGAGAGGAGAGAAATAGAGAGGAGAGAAATAGAGAGGAGAAGGAAGGAGGGGAGGGGAGAGGAGAGGAGAAGGTTAAGCTAGGAGATGAGAGGAGAGGCGAGGAGAGTAGAGGAGGGGAGAAGAACAAAGAAGACTGGAATGGAGAGGAGTGTAATGGAGAGTTGAGGAAAGGAGTGGAGAGGAGAGGAGAGGAGAGGAGAGGGGAGGAGAGGGGAGAGGAAGAGAGGAAAGAGGTGTGGAGAATTGTCCATTTCAGACTCCAAGCGTGTGTATCTCGCTATAAAATTGGTTCGCCAATCCGCCGCTTATACAGTATGAATATAGTATTAGGCATTTGCATGCACATCGGCCGGGTAACTCGGCTTGTAGATGTTGGACCTTAAATAAAATTCCCACTCAAAAATAAATGCTCAAAAACATAAAACATTACACAGCGGAAGCTCATAAAAGGTAAGAGGATAATCGGCCAAAAGAATTAAAAATGTTTCTGGCCAAAGCCTCTTTACATTAACTCTTCTCTCCTCTTCTTCTCTCTTCAAAGATAAACTCTACACTCTTAAAAGATCACTCAAGAATGATCATACTCAAATGGATCGACAAAGATCCGCAACACCTCTTAATTGACCACAAAGGAACTGCTCTCTCTCTCTCTCTCATAATCGATCACTAAGGATCTTCCCCTCTCTCTTAATCGACCACAAAGGATCTACATCTCTTACTCTTCAATTGATCCAAAGTTAAACTAACGATAACTCTGCAGCTGAGCTATGCTGCCTATATAGCCTCTGTGATTATCTTACAATGAAAATCAAGCAAAGCTAGCATGGCGGTAAACTCCAGTCTCTTTCCAGAAAATGTCTCTTTCCAGAAAACGCTGAAAAGAAGCTTCCACGAAGGAAGGCATACACACCTTCGTCTTCGAAACGCAAAACTCCAGAATAAAAAGTTTCGTGCGTGTGCTGTGTACGCACGAAACTAAAACACCTTCACACGAAATAATACACCTACACACGAAACAAAAGTGACACAAAACAAAATCGTACATTTCGTTTGCTGACTCATCAAATATTGACGTGAAACGAAAGCGGCACGTTTCAGCGCCAAACGCTAATACACAAAAAGTACCAAACTCCAAACGTACACAAAATGTGTACTTGCGAATCGAAGCTGAACGCTTCAAACGCCAACCCGATATGAAAGTGATGTCCAACTCAAACCGTCACAAATCCACCCTTGCGAAGTACTCGCACAAAATATCTCCATACAAATACATAGACGCAAATCGAAGTCGAGCGCTCCGTATGCCAATGCGATACACATTGCGGTACACTGAAGCGTCACTTCGCGCGATTCAACAATGAATATCAATCCCTCTCTCATTGGCAGAATCGCCAAAACACCTCTAAACAAAACTCCACTCGATTTCAGACTCTTTGCCGATTCACACAATAACGTAACAATCCCCCTCTTTATTGTGGGAATCGTCGTTCTCCAAATTCCTCCAAAATAAACATCAACGGACAAACGCGACACCGGTCAATCTGACGATTTACGCAAAAGTCCAAGATTCCCCTTTGTACCGCGAGAATCTCCTCAAAGCGTATCTTAATCCAATTTCGGTTGCTCACTCCTCAAAAGGTAACATAAATGATTGCATAATCATATACGCCATTTCCACGTGGCACATCCTCATTTGTTTCAAACATCGTCAAAACAATGATCGACTGCCGCTCCAAATTATTGCGTAACCGGCCGTTTAATTTTCGAAAATAAAGGTCGAAAATTGCCTTCCCAATCATCATCAGAAAATCTCCAAAAAAAGTACACAAATGAATCTTCACCAATCGAAAGACATGTCAAAAATCAATCGTACCAAAAATATATCAAAAGATTAGTGACCGTCACTTAAAATCTCTTCGCTTGCAAATTTATGACGACGACCGAAACGACCACCTGAAAATTCGGCATCATCGTTCATTCCCCAATGTACGTCTAGTGTTCAATCCGCTCTTTGTACGGAACGACTTCTCCTCCTCTCATATAAAACTCCAAAAATACTTCATTTTTTATTTTTCATTGACAGAAAAAAGATGTCACATATGATACCGATGATGTACCATAACGGCCTTACGCCACTTGACCATATATGTCAACGACACAAAAATAAAGGTCGTCAAAATATCCGGTAATCTTCCAACTCAAAAGTACATACTCACGTCTTTTCATGAGTATGCCATAATAAAATTGTTAAAATCTAAATCTCCACGGCACCTTTACCAATCCACATAGCCGTTAACCGTAACTCTATTTTAGGAGGCTTTCATATGACCCCCTCTCGTACTTGCAACCGACACATAATCCAAACTTAATTGGAACTCCTCTTTAACTGGCCAATGTACACATAGCCGCGTCACTCCACATGTAGGCGAACAAAGTCGCACGCACGCACAAAAATTTAGTTTCAATTTTCCTTCGTTACCTGGCGTCGAAAACGGACGTCACATTCTTTAATTCACTCTCCTTTCTCTCCTTCTGAATTCTCTTCTCTTTTACCGCCTCCACTATCGTTTCCCATCCTCTTAATTCAGAATACAACTGTGGGCTGTCAGCAGCATTCTCGCACACAAACTGCTCAACAGATAAAGTTAATTTCCCTCACATCAGAAATATAATGATGCGAGTTTGAAATCTTTTCTCCTTGCCGAAAAAATAATAAACCTTATTTGGCTTCTTCCCCCTCGTTATACAAGAACTCACTCAAATATTTTAACTTCCTCTTTCTCTTTCTCCAATTATAATTCGTTGAAGATTATGTCGAACTCCATTAAAGCCTTGAAATTTCTTGGAATTCAAGGACACTCGGGAATAAAAATTCCCGTCACTCCAATCATAAATGTCAATTTTAATGTCACTCTCAATGTCAACATTTCCTTCAATTATCCCAACCAAAAAATAGACATGCGCTTTCTCCTCTAATTTGGAATCCGCAATGGACAAGAAATCATGAATTTTGCTCTGTTCATAAAAATTAAAATTTTCTCTCAATCTTCATCTCCTCTTATCGAATTAATCATTAAAATACAAATCAGCAAATTATAGTCGTTGCCGGTATCATTTCAAAACTCAAAATAATTTTAAAATTCAACACGGCCGCGGCTTACACCGCCATCACCTCAATCGCCTCTTTTGTGATCTCTTCCATTACCGACATAGTTTAACAAAATATTGAGAAAAAAAAATTGTTCTCAAACTCTTTAAGTGTTACCTCTACTGCTCGGAATTTAAAGTGACAATTTTCCCTTCTCTTTCTCCTCTTTCTTCAAATCATTATCTCCTCGACTCTCATCTCTACCAAAATAGAGATCTGGATCATCCGGTAGACGATTCTTCTCTTTCTACCTCTTGCTTCAGATTGCAATAGGGCATCAATATACCACGTCAACTTGTCGAACACTTTCGGAAATTGATCTTTTCCAGTCTCCTTCCAGAAAATGTCTCCTTCCAAAAAATGCTGAAAGGAAGCTTCCACGAAGGAAGGCGAACACGCCTTCGTCTTCGAAATGCAAAACTCCAGAATAAAAAGTTTCGTGCGTGTGCTGTGTACGCACGAAACTAAAACACATAAACACGAAATAATACACCTACACACGAAACAAAAGTGACGCGAATTCGGCCTCTTTGCCGATTCGCACAATAACGTAACAGTAGAGCTACACTGCTTATCGTTGTTAGTGTTGAAGTTTTTTTTGCCACTTAAATCATCTTTTCTTCCTGCACACTTGTCGGGTCGTCAATGGGAGACCGCCAATAGTAAAGTGAAAATCTAGCCTTCTAAAAGCAACCATTGGATTGACGATCTGACAAGTGTGCACGGAGAAAAGATGTTTTAGATGGCGAAAAAACCTTTAACATCGATAACGATTAGCGATGTAGTATATGTCTAACAGCAGATCTCGGGTTCGATCCACGGCTTGGCCATTTTTCCAAAGTTTACACTTTGGCACCTACGCAATACGTTGAATATTACCGGTTTTCACCAAGAGGAGAAGAGAGGAAGGAAGATTAGAGTATCACTGGAGAGGAAAGGAAAGGAGAGGAGAGGAAAGAGGAGGATAGGAGAGGAGCGGAGTGGAGAGGAGAGGTGAGGAGAGATATGGAGAGGATAGGGGAGGAGAGAGGTGGAATGGCCAGGGGGGAGATGAGGGGAATGGACAGAAGAGTAAACGAGTGGATAGGAGAGGAGAGGAGAGAGGAGAGAAGAGAGGAGGGAAGGGGAGTGGAGAGGACAAGAATGAGGACGACTGGAGGGGAGTGGGATATAGATGGAGAGGAGAGGACAGGAGAAGAGAGAGGATGTAAGGATCGATTCACGCAAAGATAGAAGAAAGACAGAATATAATGCAGAAGCAAGAGACAGCAAGAAGAAGACACTCCAGCAAAAGACAAATATATTTCACCGGAAGTTTTCCCCTTACAAAAGATACTTTTCTCCCAAACGACTAAGTCCTAAATACTCTCTCTCACGTAACTGAAACTTAGTCTTGCTACTTTGTTTTTTAGCGAAGATTCTCCGTACAGATTTCAGAGCATTCGGATGTAAACGCCAATAACTTGTCACTTAAAAACGTGACTTACGTAGACGTGTATGAAGAATTGTGACAGATGTAGTTCATAAAATGAGGCGAAACTTCCACTTGCCTTCAATTTGAGGCGTTTCTCTACACGCTGTACAATGTTTGTGACTTCGTAACGTCTGTACGCCATATTGTCGACGTGTCAAAAACCTAAAATTTCTTTCTCTGTCGCACATAATTTGCGGTTTCGTTTATCGTCTTCCCACTTGCCGACAGGTGGCCAATATTTTTCATACGCCGGATGTGTGAAGACACGTGTTTTTGAGAGAGATGGCCCCTGTACGGATCAGCGCACGCAAAACATTACGCACAAGCTGGAACCGTGCAGTGTGTTTTTTTTTTTGTATTCCGCGCACAAAAATTGTAAAAAACTTCAGACACGTGCGACAATGTCCGCCTATTCGTTCACCTTATTGGACTTTATTTCAAATCACCTCGCGAGGTGATTTGATGTAAAGTTTGAACATGTGTTGAAAGGACGCGAAAGTGGGCCGAAATGCGCTAAACGACAAATTGTATCGCGATAGACGACAAACTACTGTACGTATAAAGTTTCACGGTAACGCAACTTGTACGGTGGTAATTTCTATTTTTTGGTACGGCTGCGGATTTTCTCGTTTTTTTCTAAGTTATGGTAGAAAACGACAGAAAATAACTCTAACTTTAGCACATGCGAAAATACCCTAAGTCCTAAATACTCTCTCTCACGAAACAACAAGTACTGCAAGGTACAAATGAACAAATGAATCGCGCGACGTACAAAAGTACGCGCGCGAACCAATCACAGCAAAGTACTGCCTAAATAATATAAAGTACGCGGTATTGTACGAAATCAACATACCGCCGTACTAAGCAAAAGTCTGTCGTACAAACCAAACGAAGTAAAACCAAACTATATCAAACGAATCACAACACGCCACACAAATCACACGCTGACTAAATAATATTTATATTACGGTGCTCAACAGAACTGAGACGTCGTTTCACAATGAACCTAACAGAGGAGAGGCGAGGAGAGGAGAGGGGAGAGAGGAGAGGAGAGACAGGATAGGAGAAGAGTTAGGCAGAGTAGAGGAGAGTCGAGTCGAGGAGGGGATTGGAGAGGAGAGAGGAGAGGAGAGGAGAGGATATGATGTTGGGATATTGTCGTTTTCGCGACATTTCGCGAAGCGTCATTCCAACTTGAATTTGTTTGACGCGAATTGTCGCGTCAACATACAAAAGTATGACGTCGTTTCGCGACTGTACTTTTGATGTCCGCGAACGAAACATACTATTTCGTTTCGCGTCACTTGTTTATTACGTGCGCAGGTGTTACATTTTGCGTGCAGGTGTGTTCGTGAAGCAACACGTGTTTAAGTCAACATTTTGGAGTTTGTTGTTTTGAAGGAAGAAGCGTGTGCGCCTTCCTTTGTGGAACTTTCATTGAAGAGTGCACAATCAGCTAGGGACAGGCTTTGTCGCTACGCTAAGTTCTGCTTGTCTTATCTTGTTGTCTCTTAGTGCTTGTCTTATCTTGTTGTCTCTTAGTGCAGAGTAGCGAGCATATATAGGCAGCAGTGTACATGTGCAGAGTATCGATCGAATTAATCGTAATCTATCAATTGTATCTCACATGATTGAATCATAGAGGATTTGATATTGGAGTAAGAGATTATTTAAAGAGGATAGAGAAGAGAGAGAAGAGAGAAGAGAGATGATGTAAAGAGGCTTCGCCCAATAACACTTATAATTCTTTTTGGCTGAATATTCCTCGTCTTTTATGAGCTTCCGCTGTGTAATGATGTATGTTTTGTGAATTATTTTAAGTGAAACTCTTTTGCTTAGATCCTTCATATGAGAATAGTGGAGAGGAGTGGAGGTATGGACAAAGACTACATTCATTAAAGACATTAAAACTTAAAGGAGTTGTGGGAAAGGATGGTGCGGAGAGGGAGGGGAAGTAGTAGGGGAGAGAGGGAGGTGGGGAGTGGATGGGGGGAAGAGAAAGGGAGAGATGAAGGTTGAGAGAGGGAGGCAGGAAGCGGGAGGGAAGAGAGGGAGGTGGGAAGAGAGATGGTTGGGATTTTTACAATATGTGAAAGAAACCTTGTCAATATATTTTTAATTTTAAACATGTTTGTTTAATTAATAGCTACATATATGCATTGTGTTTCTATATCCACTGCAAAATTATTAATTTCAACTTCTTTTTTATTGTTAATAATTCTAATTTTTGAATTTATACATTAGAGATTAGAGAAATGTCAATCAGGAAAAAATAAACTTTTTATGCAAAAGAACAGATAATTTGTTTCAATATGAAAAAAAAAAAAAAAAAAATGGGGCGAAGGTGAAAATAAGTTTTTTTCCTTAGTGCTGAGAAAATGTACAAAGAAACAAAAGAAAAAGATTACAATACTGAAATTTTTTTTCTATTTAATTTATTTTTCCAAAAAAAAGTAACTCCATTTCCAAAACCAAAAATCCCTACCAAAAAAAAAAAAAACACTAAAGAAATATTAAAAAAACTAAAAAAAAAAGCAAAAAAAGAAAAAAAAGTCTATCGGTTTGCATTTTACTATTTAATTAAAAAGAAACGCAAAACCAAATTCAAATTTTCTAATTTTGACAGAGAAAAAAAACCTTTGGTAGCTATTTTTGCTAATGTCAACTAACCAAACAAAAAAAAAATACAAAATATACAAAATTGGAAAACGAATCGAGAATAATTTCCAAATTTTCCATGACGTGTCCTTTTTCTTTATGACTGATTTAGCCTTATTTTTAGGAAAATGGGGAATTTTTTTTCATTCCATCGTGAAAAAACCAGAATATGGACATTTTTTTTTATTCGTATCTGCAAAAGCGCCACCAAAAAAGGCAAAAAAATTATGTTAGAATTTTGATATATAGAAATAAATAAAGAACATAAAAGAATTCAAACAAGGACAAAACAAAACACAAACCAGATAAAATAAAACATTCAAAATCACAAAAAAATAAAAAACTGAATAAAAAGTAATAGTAAGATAAATATCATTCCCCAGAAAAGCCTCCTGAGATGCAAAAAATTTAGGTAGTATCAAACAAAAGTGACAAAAAACAAAACATACAAACGTTTAAAAAAATGATAATACTAATTCTATATATTGATAAGCAAAAAAAGAAAAAAAAGCAGAAAAAGTAAAACAAAAACAAAAACCAGCAACGAAGAGCTCACATCGGGAAATAAAAAAAGTGTATAATATTGATACTAATAATAATAATAATAATAATGATAAAAATAAATAATTAAACAAATAAATAAATAAAATAATAAAATAATAACATTAAAAAAAAACTCACCAGTTACAGAAGAAAAAAAAAGTAAAAACCGAGGCGTCGTCTCACTGTCGCCTTTTTTCCCCGGAAGAAAAAAAAAAAAAAAAAATCGTGGATGTCACGTCACACCACACCACATCAGCGCCACATCCGTATTACATCAGCGCCACGTCAGCACCAAGTTGTGTCACGTCACGCTGACATCAGCCCACGTCAGCACCACGTCACATCACATCACGCTGACGTGGATTTTTCTACTTTTCTGAAACGCCTCCCGTTAAACCGCCAGGAAGGAGGGAGACCTTTGGAGGGTTGCCTAGAAAGTTCCGGAGGAACGGGAAGAGTATTATGTCGTAGTAACGGTCCACTAAGAGAAGAAATAGAAGTTTTCGGTGGGGAATTCGAATTACTGACGCGATCTCGTAGTTTTGGAGTATATGAAGCTGTCCATTGTTGTTGGTAAACCGCTCTATGGTGTGACATTCCCACACTAGGAG
The DNA here is from genome assembly GCA_037447655.1 of Zygnema cylindricum. Classification (NCBI taxonomy): domain Eukaryota; kingdom Viridiplantae; phylum Streptophyta; class Zygnematophyceae; order Zygnematales; family Zygnemataceae; genus Zygnema; species Zygnema cylindricum. The sequence goes on along the minus strand of JBBHKE010002678.1, from coordinate 167,531 downwards.
ACAAAACTTGGTCCGCGGATTTTGTACTGGATAAGCTTCTAACGGATTGACGGGATCCATGGCTTCCGTAACTGGAGGAGGAGTTACATGGAGACGCTCCTCCCTCACTAGCTGTTGAAAGACGACGAGGGAGAGGGGAGTCGTTGAAACTCGATTTTCTCAAGGCGGATGCCATTCGAGGAGTAGGAGGAGAGAGAGATGTTGTTCTCGCCATGGACTTTCTCTCCCTCTCTCTGTTTTCTCTATTTTCTCTGTTCTCTCTCTTCTCTCTTGTCTCTCTCGTCGTAGCTCTCTCTTCTGTTCCCTCCCTCGTCTCTCTCCCGTCTCTCTCCTCTCTCGTTTCCCTTCTCTTCCTCTCGTCTTTCGAAGGAGCTTTTCTCATCTCTCTCGACGATTCCCGGATCAATTCACTTATTCGCTCTCTCGAAGATTCTTTTGAAGATCCTTTCAAAAATTCTCTCAAAGAATCTCGTGAATGTTCTCTCGGAGATTCTCCCAAAGATTCTCTCAAAGATTCTCTCAAAGATTCTCTCAAAGATACTGTTGTCGATTGTGTCGATTGTCTCGATAATTCTCGAATTTGATTCGTTTTTTCGCTCACATCCGGAGTATTAATTTTGTTGTCGATCATATATTGTGTGACATTTATCATATTTGTTGAAAAATTTGCGGGAAGAGATCGAAACCCACTAAGAGTAAAACTTGGAGGAGGACTCAAATCTACGCGACAATGATTTTGAATCCAAATATGTCCTGAAAAATAACAAAAACCAACAGAAAAATAAAAGAATTAGCAAAAGAAAACGAAAGGATAACAGAAAATTAAAGACAGAAAAACAATCAAACAGAAAAACAAAAAAAAAATACAGCAGAAAACACGTTAAGAATTGTTTCTAAAGGTAAAGTGCATGAAAATCTGTGTATTTTTCTAAGCACTTTTGAACGGATTTTCAGAGAGGGAGAGAGAGGGAGAGAGAGGGAGAGAAGGGGAGGGAGAGAGAGAGAGAGAGAGAGGGAGAGAGAGAGAGAGAGAGAGAGAGAGAGAGAGAGAGAGAGAGAAAAAGAAAATTGTTAAAAAATTGTTAAAAAATCGTTAAAAATGTGTTAAATAAATCGTTAGAAATCGTTTTAATTGTACCTTTCGCTTCCTCTGGAGTTATTCTTTTTAATCGGTCGGGACAAAGTAATCGACGGACGAGATTTTTCGCGTCTTCCGAAATTTTTCGCCACGGACCGGATTCGATATCGAATTTACCCAATTTTATTTTTTCTAATATATCGTTCCTTTCTTCTGCCCAAAAAGGGGGACTCCCACAAAGAAGAATATATAAAATAATCCCAACACTCCACATGTCAATTTCTGGACCGTAGGATCGGTTTAAAATCTCTGGAGCCATGTAGTATCTGTAAGAAAAAGAAAAAAAAATCGAGGGAGAGAGAGGGAGAGGGAGGGAGAGGGAGCGGGAGGGGAGAGAGGGAGAGAGATAGAGAGAAGAAAAATAATATTAGAAAAAAGGGAAAGGAAAGGAGAGAGTGACTTTTGTGCTGTTTCTGCAAGATTCTCTCACAAAAGACAACAGAGACACAAAATGAACCAAAGTGCACAAAAGGAGAGAAATAAAAGAGAAAAACAAAATGATCCAAAAAGGCAAAATGGTCAAAAACTCACGAAACATAATTTTCCCAAAACGAGTTTTTCCGTTTGTACATTTCATTTTTCAATTTTTGTTCTTGCTTTCTTTCTTTAATTCTTTTTTTTATTTCTTTAGTATTTATTTATTTAATTCTTTGTTTCATTCTTCACAGATTTAATTACTTGTATCTAATTGTGATAATCTTTATTAAAAAATTGAAAATTTAAAAAATAAAACATCCCGTAGCATGAGTCGATAATTCTTTCAATACCGACCGCTTCACAACTTTAATTTTTCTTTTTTTTCTGCATATCTTTTCGTAAAGTTATAATTTATTACATCTACTTTATAACATAACCATAATTAATAAAGAAATAAAAAGTAAAAACTATGGAGTTCCAATAGTTTGAATCAATACTTCTCCTGGTTCAATTCCCACCGTTATATATTCCTTTCCTTTTCAAGCTTCTTTATCAACTTTTAATTAACATTTATTCCTTTCTTTTAAAAGTTTCTTTATCAACTTCTAATGTTGTATAAATAACATTAAAACAAAACAAAAAAAAAAACTTACGATGTTCCAGTATTTTGAGTCAATACTTCTCCCAATTATTAAACAAAAACAAATCAAACTTTCGGTGTTCCATAAACATTTTTAAAACAAAAAATGAAACTTATATCAAAACAAAAACAAATAAAACAAAAAACAAATAAAACTTACGGTGTTCCGATAGTTTGAGTCAAAACTTCTCCTGGTTCGATTCCCACGGCTTGTCCAAAATCCACAACTTTTACGGTAGTCTCCGATTGAGTCGAAACAAGGAGAATGTTTTCAGGTTTTATATCTCGGTGAACGATTCCTTTCATATGACAGTAATGTACAACGGAAATCAGTTGTCGACAAACTAACGCCGCGTCCCGTTCCGTAAACTGTTGTTTTGATTGGACGAGGTCAAAGAGGTCTCCTCCCTCGCAAAGTTCCATAATAATGTGGACATTCTGGGAAAATGATAAAAAAGAAAATAAGAAAGAACTAGAAATGGGTTAAAAAAAAGAACCGGAGAAAAGACAAAATTGACATAAAAATAAGACAAGAAACACCTCTGATTGGACAAGGTCAAAGAGGTCTTACCCCTCACAAAGTTCCATAAAAATGTGGACATTCCGGGAAAACGACGAAAAATAAAAGGATCCGCAAATAAGACAAATTAGAACCAAAAATAAGACTAAAAATAAAATAAAAAAGACAATAAAAACACTTTTTGACGGTCCATACTTTTTTTTTTTTAATTCCTAACTTCATTTCTACCAACTTCTTACCACCTACCCGCCTTCCCTCCAGTTTTCTCCTCTCCCTTTTATTCCTCTCCCCTCCTCCCTCTGCTCCTCCCTCTCCTCCGACTCTTCCCCCAACCTTTTCCTCTCTTTCCTCAACTTCTGTACCCGGTACCTACTCCTCTCATCTCCCTCCTCGTCTACCTCCATTTTGCCCATTCCCCCTCTCTTCCCTCCAGTTATCCCTTATTTTCTGCTCATTATTTTTTCCTCGTCTCTCTCTTCTCTCCCTTCACTCCCCCCTATCGTACCACACTTACCTTCCCTTCCCCTCCATTTATGCCAAATTTCCCTCTCATTTCTCTTCCCCTCACTTCCCTTCCCCTCCTTTTCCCCAAAAAAATTTACCCTCTCCCTCCTCCTTCCCCTATTTCTTCGCCTCACCTCTCACTCTTCAAACAGCTTTTCCCTGCCTCTCCCTCCTCTCTCCCTCTCTCCTCTCTTTCTCCCTCTCCTACCTCTCTCGATGCCTTTTTCAAACACTATTTCCCCTCCCCTCTCCCCCTTCCCTCTTCCTACTTTTTATACACCTTTTTCCTCTCCCCCTCCCCTTCCCCCTCCCTCTCCCCCTCCCAATCCCGTTCCCTCCCTCCCTCCCTCCTTCCCTCCCCCTCCCCCTCTCCCTCTCTCCCCCTTCCCCGTTTCCCACCCTCCCTTCCTCCCTCCCTCCCTCCCCTTCCTTTCCTCCCTCCCTCCCCTTCCTTTCCTCCCTCCCTCCCCCTCCCTCCCTCTCCCTCTCCTTCTCCCCCTCCCTCTCCCTCTCTTTCTCCCTCTCCCCCTCCCTCTCCCTCTCCTTCTCCCTCTCCCCCTCCCCCTCCACCTCCCCCTCCCCCTCCCCCTCCCCCTCTCCCTCCCCCTCCCCCTCCCCCTCCCCCTCCCCCTCCCCCTTCTCCTTCCCCCCCTCCCTCCCCCTCCCTCCCCTTCCTTTCCTCCCTCCCTCCCTTTCCCTCCCCTTCCCTCCCCCCCCCTCACCTTCTCGTCCTCCATCACCGCCCTCATCCCCGCCACCGACGAATGGCGACTCACTCTCCTCAACGCTCCCACCTCCGCCCGTACATCCGCCACGTCAGCAGCTGACGTCATCCTACTTTTCGGCATCGTCTTACACGCGTAGGCTTCGCCAGTACGGCGGTCAATGCAGTGCCGTACGGCCGAAGATACGCCCTCCCCCAGCAAGCGTCCAAAAAAGTACTTTTCCTCCACGTCGCAGTACGGAATGTTGAGGATGTGGGAAGTCAGCTTCGGCGGCTCCTCGGAGCGAGTTCGGCGGAGGGAGTTGTGCCACGTGGCGGAGTCTGGGTGGACGGGATTGGGCCACGTGGCGGGATCTGGGAGGGAGGGGTTGTGCCACGTGGCGGAGGTTGGGTGGACGGGGGAGGGAGGAGGAGGAGGGTGGGATTTGAGGAGGCTTTGACGGGACGATCTGGGGATCTGACGGATGAACGATTTGACGTCGACGGATTTATGATCAATTTCGATTCGTTGATGACGTGACGTGAAGCGGATTTGAAGCGGATCTGATCTAAGGCTCCATCGTCGTCCCTCCTTGGTCGTCGCGAGTGTCGCCGAATGGTTCCAAATGTCGGCGTCTCATTATGTTCACAAACGCAAAACGACAAAAATCATTGCTTTCAACCTGGATCGTACGGAGGTGTCGGTTGGCCGCGAAGAATCCACCGACCACAAACGCCTCCGTTCGACCTCCGCGCGACAGATGTTCTTCTGACAGCGGAAACGCTGGAGACTGGATATAACGCTTAGTACTGCCAAAGCATTGTACGAAACAGACAATATAAAATAAGCCGGACAGGAGCTGTACGACAAGGTACGAAATTAAAGCATTTGTGTACGAATTGAGTACCATATGCGTACGAACATGTATAGCTTACAAATTAAGTTAAGAAAAGTACATTCTCTTCGGTACGGAGACGTTCGGTGAGAGTAGTGGGACATACAGTTACTGTACGAATGATTACCAAACCGTATGAATATTGTACATTAAAATAGATCATAATTACTACTAATTATGTACCGATACGATTTTTCTGAAAGTTGGAAGGATCCGTACGGTTAAAGGGGAGACGGCACACGCGAGAAACGTCACAAACGCTTTTTGTTGTCGGCAGTTGAAATGTGTACGGACAAATCTGAGATTTGAGATTTCCCTGCAGCCGTACCCGGACAAAAGAGTACGAATGCGGAGAATGCGCTGTAGCGTGGTCAACGACGGCAGGAATATCTCTGAAAAAAAACGTCTACGTGACACAAAAGCAATAATCGGCGAGAATGTTTTGCTACTGAAGGATAAACGCTGTCCACAAAAATCTATATTATAACATATTATTATGCAGTCAATAGTGCTGTTTTATGGTTATTTGTCCATTCTATTTAAAGCATTTTCAAAAGTAGGTGAAAGTACGCCCATACAATATGCCTATTGTACGCAAAACATACAATATGACCTTAAGACCCATATTGTATTGGTCGCAAAATGAAAAACAATAGTAACAGGGTTGAGTTGCACATCGATCGATAGAGAATTAAACGTCATGTCTAAATTTTGAAAAACATTCGGACAAAAAATTATTTTTCTGTGAATTTTGAGGTATTTTTTATTTAAACCGTCAGATTCGGATGATCGGACGGTCGCTGATAAAAGTAGCGATGTAAGAAGATCACATGAAAAGCCCATAACACAACTTCGATAAAGGCGCCTAAAGGCCTACAATAGAAACGCCTACTTTGAACTATGATTTAAAGTTTTATATGACTTTAAATATCGAGTGACGTGCTGACAAAAATATAAAAAGGGGAGAAAAACGAGAAAGTACAGAATACAGAAATGTGCAAGTCGATAAATTTCCACAGAAGGCATAAACGACAAAAAATCATGCCTGAGAATTTTCTATAAGTCAAAGCGGGCGAGGTCCATATCCGACAAAAATTGTGCGCTTCATTGGTAATAGGAATTGGACACGGTTTTGTTTTTTTGCCTAATGTCAAAAATATTTGTGATTGTGGTCGGTGGTGAGGATCGTCGTCTAGTTTGCTAGAAGCGAAACAAATTTTCACATACAACATAAAACCCGATATTGCGGGGAAATTGCCTGAAGTCTTCAGGACGAATCAGTTCAAACCTCCCCTTTAAAGTTTAAACGATTCTATGTCGAAATCGTACAGTTTGTAACAGTACTGTTTTCTAAGAGGCCGGGTATTCGTACGGTTGGGATCTCGACGTTTTTCGTACATTTTCAATCATAAATAAAAGTATGGGAGCGGGACGTCTTATCTTGTGAATATTTTCAGCTCGCATGCGCAAATCATAGGCCGGACTTCCATTAGCGAAAAGGGGTTGTTTCCTGAAGGCCGTACCGTTTCCTACAGGTTCGTACCATTTTTTTTTCGTTCAATAAGGGCAAGGTTCCATTAGGGAAAAAATGACGTTGTCTACTGAAAGCCGTACTGTTTCGTACAGTGCCGTACCAAAAAAATAAAATGTCAGAAAAACAAGGCTACTGAATGAGGGATTTGATTCTCCATGTTTATGGGTGTTAATGTGGACCGTCGGATGCATAATCGGATATGACATCGTCTGACACTTTCAGTTCGCAACAAGTGACCCCGAGTAGGTCAATTCTCAGCGCCTGAACGAATTGCATCGTGCCTCGTGGAAAAGTGAACAAATATCTACGATGACCGCGCGACCAGGTGGGTACACGTCGCACATGACATGTGCCTTCCGCCAGGGAGGATTCGAGGCCACCGGAAGCCGCAAGAAAATCTTTGACGAAGGATATTGTTTCACGCGTCTGTCGCCATCCACTAACCATTCTGACATTTTCGTACGTTTTTACAAATCCTAAGTTTCGTCCGCCCGTACAAATTATTTTCAATACGTCGTACGAGTCACTTTTTACCTTAGTTGATAAAAATGTGTGGTCGCAACTTGCTTTCAAAGATTCTGTAAAGATTACCAGAATCACGTTCATCTACGACGTGGACCAATAAAACTGTGCTACGCAAATAAAATGTCGGTTACTGACCCGACACAATGGAACGGTCGCTTCAGTAAACGAATTTTCGACGTTTACTGAGACCGCCTAATGGAACAACGCTCTAAAAACATCTTTACTGGTGAATCTCCAAGGTTATAGGCATAAAACGTGACACGTCGGATGCATTTGTTTTTTAATCCGAGACGCCACGTCGCTAACCCTTCAATGTGTGGAGATTGTCCTGAAAGAGGACACTTTGCACACTGAACGTGTAAAATTGGGCCGCGTGGAAAAGAACAAAAATATCCACGATGAACGCGCGATTAGATGCATACACGCCGCCAGATCGGACGCGAATCAAACCGAAATTATGCCGTCACGCTCCCACCACCAAAGGTTGTCGCCGCCTTTTTGTCGTTCCGTTTTGAAATTTTAGATAGTACATTATTATAATGCACTTTGTACGAGTCATTAATTACCTCCGCTGTATTTCGTTAATAAGGGTAACATTCCAGTAGGCGGTCCCAGTAAATGTACGGACAAGTCTACTGACAGCGTTTACTGGAAGTCCGCTCCATTTTGTCGGGCCAGTAACAAACCTTTCTCAATTATGATTGGCGCCAAATAGGTTAGAGTCCAGATTCTAAAAATCTTAAAAAAATCTACAAACGGAATATTTGTACGACCGGAGGTAGTTAATGGTTCGTACATAAAGTTTTCGGCCACATTTCGATTTTGAAAATGAAAATCTAAATTTCGAAACAGAATTGCAAAAGGACGAGGAAAAATTTTGAAGGTCGCGGCAAACTTTGAATGTCGGTGGATGTCAGACGGAGCGTGCGAGGATATTTTCAACCGGACCTGCATTCAGCGTGGCAGGCGGCACATGGCCTGTGCGACGTGCATGCTTGTGATCGCTTGTTCAAAGTAGATATTATTTTGCTTTTTCACGTGTACCAATGGTAATGAATGGCAAGCATCTAGTGGGCCCCAAATCTCCTCGCGAGGAGAGTCGGGGCCCACTGGATGATGTGCGCGATTGCTTCGCGGATCTCAAAAAGTGAAACATCCAACGGTCAAGAATTACGCCTACATCATTGGAGCTTCCCGATAGCTTTCCAGTAACGATGTTTCGTCTGAAAACAATTTTTTTAGGGTATGGCTATATACGGCAATGTACGAAAACGTACGGCGTCCAGTAACGAACCCCACTTTTAGTCTAATGGAATGTTACCCTAACTAATACTTTGCCTCCGAAGATTCTTAGTAGATTTTAAGCATCGAATATTAACCTACGTGGTACCAACCAGAATGAGCCACGCAAATATAAAGTGGTTACTGGCGCGACTTAATGGAAGACACGACATACAGTAAACGTATCCGTACATTTATTGAAACCGCTAATGGAAGTCCGGTCTTGGACAAAGCGCATTCTTGTGACAGATTGGCGTCCACGTAGACATATTTCTTTTTTGGATTTTATCATAAGAGCGTTGTTCCATTAGGCGCTCTCTGTAAACGTCAAAAAATTGTTTACTGAAGCGATCGTTCCATTGTGTCGGGTCAGTAACCGACATTTGTTTTGCGTGGCACATGTTGATTGGTCCACGTAATAGATGATTACGATTCTGTTAATCTTCAAAGAATCTCTGAGAGCGAATTGTGACCACATATTTGAACCAGCGAAAGGTAAAAAGTGACTCGTACGACGTATTGAATGAAAAAGCGTACGAAAATGTCAGAATGGTTAGTGGATACCAACAGAAGCGTGAAACAATATCTTCCGTCAAAGATTTTCTTGCGGCTTCCGGTAGCTTCGCATCCTCCCTGGCGGAAGGCACATGTCATATGCGACGTGTATCCATCTGGTAGCGCGGTCGTCGTGGATATTTGTCCACTTTTCCACGAGGCACGACGGTATTCGTTCAGGCGCTGAGAATTGACCTACTCCGGGTCACTTGTTGCGAACTGAAAGTGTCAGACGACGGCGTATCTGATTATGCATCCGACGGTCCACGTTTACGCCCATAAACGTGGAGAATCAAATCCCTCATTCAGTAGCCTTGTTTTTCTGACATTATTTTTTCTTTGGTACGGCAATGTACGAAACAGTACGGCCTTCAGTAAACAACGTCATTTTTCCCCTAATGGAACCTTGCCCTAACTCTAAGATTTACCGTATAGCGGATAAAACACGGAAATCTGCATCAATTTACTATTGAATTGAAAAGTAATCGACGGATGATTCATCTGGTTCGCAAATCGACGTGCGCACGGAATAAAAGAAACGGCTTTAAACGGTTAATTCTCGTACGGTTTTGTCGCTTTTGGGCATTTGCGTCGTTATTGCATCGCAACCGTGCCGCTTGAAATTTTGAATTCGTATTTTCGTCGTTTAGGAAAACGCTTTTACAGCCGGTTGCAAATTTTCACTCTTCTCCTTTTCTTAATAATTAGGGTTTTCGCACCTGGAAAAAATTAACGATCTTCGATCAACTACGAATCTACTGGTCGTTTGAAAAATGGGTTTCTGTGTGGAAATTTTGGAAAACATTGACCAGAAAGTCCACGTTCGGCCTCGGCCATTAAATTGTACACATTAAATAGAGTTTCAATGTGAAAGAAATTGAAATTGTGTTAGGGTTTGAAATTTACTGTAGCAAATATTTTACATCGGATCTCATTGGAAGGTCCACAACGACCTCCACAAAGTTACACGTCATCTAAAAGTACAAAAGTTATGGAAAAGGAGACGTACTCCACGATCTTCTTGTCGTATGCGGTGCAAACTGCCGGCGTAGAACCGACACTATTTTTGTTTTTTAGCCAGACTCGGAAATGTTTGGACTTTGGGAGATCGATCTATTCGTAACGTCACAGCGGAATATAGTTTACATAATTAATAATATCATTGACTGTGGGTTTCCGTGTGCCATAATTTGCAAAATGCCAATTTAACGGCCGTCAATTAAATAAAAGATGTAAGAACGTCCAAAAAGCCGCTAGGATTCGTTGACAAAAAAGAAACACGTAAGAAGTTGAGATTGGCCGCATGCGTAAAGTCCAGCCAAAAATTCTGCCTACGTGGCTATTCCAGCTAGCAATCTCGTGAGGCAGACGAATATGGTCGCAAACTGACGATGGTGATCTCGACCGTCAGGAAATTTAGCGCTGCTAAGATGCCACGTGGCACCAAATACCGTTATTCGCCCTGTCAATCGCTGAACCTTCACATGTTTCTTTCCAGCGGACATGCCAACACATATTCTGCTCCGATCTGAGAATTCTTTCGACGACGTCATCGTTCTTTGGACTTTTCCTTCGAACGAAAACCATCCACAAGCGGCAGAAACCGACAACGCTGAAAAGTGAATATGGACAATCGCAGTATTGAAGACGAAAGGGCGAAATTACGCAGATAGGCGTTAAGAATGACGTAATCTGTCACTTGTAAGTCCCGAATGGATCATACAATCCAATCGTACGTACCACCCTGTCACTATTTGACATTTCTGTCGTTTCTATCGGCCGATTCGGAAACACGGTCAAAGATCGGCGAATAAAAATACAAATTGCGTAATAACGTTTTCATGTCGCATTCACAAAATAGTGCCGGCCGGCTAAACGCCGTCAATTAATTTCATACCGTAAAAGCGTACGTTGCAACGTCGAATTTATCTCCAGCGTTCGACTCTGAAAATTCGGCACTGTCAAAAATTTTGACAGCAGACGTCAAAGGAAAAAGATTTTGGCGGCAGATTCGAATATTCGTAACAACTAACGGTATTTTTTACCGTACTATGTTATTATGGAGTTTGTTCTTTAAACTGGTCTAAAAAAACAGAAATCTATATATAAAAGTGAAACCACACGTGTAAAAAAACTTCTTCTGTACACCGCCAATCGCTATTAGCGTGTAGGTTTCATTAGCATATACAAATAATTACCGTGGTGTACGCTATTTAAGAATTTGAAAATTTTGGAAAAAATCATACATTCTAATTGTTTGATTATGGTAATTTGGATCTTTGAAAAAAAAAATGTCGGTCGCAAACATGCTTACACTAATATAAGTTTCCGTACAAAATCTGACAAATCGTACACAAATCGTACATTCACACGGTCGAAACGCGGCTGTCGGACGAATATGTGCGAGCGGGATTTTTTACGACCTGGTTTTTTTTCCTTTTTAGAACGCACATTCTCATGCGTCCGCGGTTACTAAAACTAATTTATTGTAATTTTTAACTTAAAAAGGTACATTAATGTACGGTCTGACACTGACCGTACACCACTCTATTTAAGAGACAACGTACTGAATATAACCCTAAATAGAATAAAGAAAAAAATAGAATAAACTACGCTATTTGAGAATAAAACAAAAAAAAAGCGGGACGGGATTAGCGTACACAACGCTAATAGCGATTGGCGGTGTAGTATATAATAATATAGTTGGACTATTTGGCCGTTGAAACAAACGAAAACATTTATTCACTTTTCTGCGTTTTTATTTTCCGTATTTAAACTTGGAAAATACTTTTCATTAGAGCGATTTTTAAGTAGCGCAAAGGGTGACGTCAGCAGCTACAAAAGTATACAAAGCCAGTACAGACTTGGTACAAATTGACGGCAAGAAAGTACTACATATTTTCTGTTGTCAATACGTACCTAGTCCGTACGAAAAATGTACGTTATAGTACTTGTTGACGTAAACTCTTGCTTCAAGTGAAAATTCCTCTTTCCAAAAGTTTTCCCTTAAAGCTTTTACCAAGAAACTATATTCGTACGGAATCCTTATAATTTATTGTACCAAACTCGGTCCTAATAAAAAATGCATCGACCGCCGCCCTAAGAAAAAACCCTAAAAAAAATCTTAATAAAAAACCCTAATAAAAATCGTAAACAAACCCTAATAAAGAAACCCTAGGAAAACCCGCCACCCGGCGGCTAGCCACCTCCTCCAGCAGAGAAATAAATTATTAAATTATAAATGTCAGATTCTCGAATGCTGTACCATTAACGCAATTGTACTTTTTAACCGATACATCCAGATTTTTATCTGACGGCCGGGATTTTCTTTAACATCAATAATTATCGGCGACGGCAAGTCCTAGTACTGTCCTTCAAACAGAAGATTGGATCTCTCTATTAAGACAAGACCTGAGTCGTTTCTCCGAATATCCGGTAAAGGACAAAACTTTCTGATCGTGAACAGCGAACGGATATTTCAATTCCTTTAAAACAAACGTAAATATGTACTTTTTTAAGATCGAGAACGGAATTCGTACAGATAATGTAATAATAATAAAAATTGTAATAATGCACTTTTTACGTTCACGTCGAGTTAACGGGACCGAGACCTACAAGGGAAAAAAAAATATCACGTCCAATCAAATTATAATTTTAAGGACGTGTGTCATGGTTTGCCAAAACGCCAAAATTAAAGTTTTCTTAAATTTTGGCCGAAATTATGCGCTCCACGTTTTGGGACCCAGCCGCGTCCATATTTCTCCGATTTGGACGTTTTTTATCCCACGTGTCGTTCTTTAATTTACGCTTTAAACAAATCAAGTTTTCAGTTTTGGGATACATTATGAGGGCCGTTTTATTGACGGCAAACCAGAAAACATTTAGGCTATGTTTCTATGTATGATCCATATTGAAAATATTTGTCGTTTACCTAAAATTCTGAGTTCGAGAAGTTTGCGGGTGCCAATGAGAGTTGACCACTTTTTCTCTGGGGTCTTTGGTCTGTGGGTCATACAGCCACCATCGCGTCAGCCGCTTACTTGGGAAGTTGGGCTCTAGTGGCATCTACCATTAGTTAGAGGTTTATGGCGGACGACAGTCCTATCTTCCCATGCGGACTCTCCGCCGACGAAGGCTCGTTATCTTTTCAGCAATCGTTATTGTATACACATCTGCTTCTATCGGCCGAGGCCCAAGATATCGTTCCTCCATTCTCTTCCCTTATCACCAACAGTCATTCCCGGGTGCAACAACATATCACCGATAAGGTAGCCACCGCCGATTTCAAGAACCTCTTTGAGGCTTTGCCTACGGCTGATCCGCGGGCTCGACTTCTGTCTTATTCGGGACCAAGTGCAGGGGCTTGACTCGTCGCTACTCCACTCTTTGCATCACTCCGCTTCTTCTCAACATTTTTTTTTGCACTCCGCTTACGTCTCGGCTTGCAACACCCCTCTCTCTTGAGCAAGCCACGTTGTCTTTGTGGCCAAATTATCGATGAGTAGAGCGTCCATTTGCTCCGTTGTTCACACGAATGGGAGCTCACAGCGACACATGATATGGTTCGCGATGCAATCGATTTGTGGGTAGTAAAGAAGGATACACAGTGAAACGTGAGGTCTCGCATATCCTTCATCCACGCTCTCAATCTAAGGGTGGACGCGGCCCTCGCGTGAATCTCGTGCAAAGGAAACATTAGGGGATGTAGTTCTCACCGACCCTATGGGATCCCCAGCTACCCCGCGTGCAGCATTACATACGGGTGTTGCGGTTCAGGATGCAGCGGCCTCTAAAGAATGCGATTAGGCTCACCGAGACCCACCTGACAGCTTCACACCATTTGTGGTGGAGATATTTGGGATCTTGGACTCGACGTTCGACAGCTTCATCAGAATTTGCGCTTGTTGTTCTTTTGAAGCTATAGGACATGACAGCCCTTCCCCAACTCTTATGTCTACTTTTTACCGCCAACGTATCTGTCTTAAGCGTCAATCCTTATCCGACAAAGCACGGTGGTGACCGATGGTCGTGGATTGCAAGATTTACTTCCGCGCCACACAGTGCACGTTGATGATATTTGTCGTTTCGACCTTTAGTGTGGATTTGTTATAGGTTTTAGAGCTTGAGTATACCGTGGTTTTTGGTGCTCTCATAATTTGGTTTTGGTATTTGTTTTTGTTTTTCTTGTTCTCAATGTTTTTATTTTTTGTGTTATTCAGCTAGTGTTGTTTTTGTTCTTACTTTTGGGTTTGTTACTTGTGGGTTTTTCCAGCTGTAGCCTTTAATAATAGTGAACAATTTTCCATTTCAATCACATTTTGTATTGAGATGGTTTAACCATCGCGAATTTGGTAATAAAATCTTTTTTTTTTCCAAATGACATCGTATATAGTGTGACAGTTGTAGACGTTTTGATTATGTTTACTGCGTTATCTCTGATTCGGACACGAATTTCGGAGCATTTAAGAAGATTCTTCTTCGAATTCCTAATTGGATTATCTAATAACATCTTGGCGGTTATTTTTCAAAAAACGACAACAAAAATTGGTCGTTTCCACCATTTTAAGGGACAAAAAAAAAACAATTTTATAAATTTAAAGTTTGGCTTATTCTAGCCGCATGTTGAGGGGTCAATTGGGTCAATTGAATCCCTAAATAGACAAACTTTGAATGCATTAGAAGCTTGTTTGAGTTTCAAACTAACTTGGACACCCTTTCGATTTTTGGTGGAATAACTTAAAACTCAATATTTTGACAATTTTGGATACAGGAATGTAAGTTCAATGTCCGAAAGCAAAAAAGAAAAATTAAAAAAAGATAATTTGAATCGATTCAACTTCTTGGACTACTCATCACCATTAAAGTTAGGTACTACATCCCAACTTAGGACAAGGTTTTTTAAGGTTTTTGAGAGAGGATTAAGTCTCAATTATATCTCAAAAACAATGTAAAACTACTTTGTGTTAGATTCATTGTTGAGAATTGGGCGTCCACAAATTTGGACGATTTATCGGTTCGAATTACGCTCCGTTTTAAGTACGTTTGAAGATGTATTGCGCTAAGATGCGAGAGGGAGGGGAGAGGGAGAGGGAGAGGGAGGGAGAGGGGAGGGAGGAGATAGGGAGGAGAGGGAGAGGGAGAGGAGAGGGAGAGGGAGAGGGAGGGAGAGATATAGAGAGGAGAGGGAGAGGGAGAGGGAGAGGAAGAGGGAGAGGTAAAGATAGGAAGAAGGAAACAGGGAGAGGAAAAGGGTGAGAGAGGGAGAGAGGGAGAGGGGGAGAGGGAGATGGAGAGAGGGAGGGTGAAGCAGAGAGAGACGGACAACCGAACCTAGATTGTTTTGTAATTCTGTGACCTCCATTGGCCCACAGAATGTCCAGTTTATATAAAGCCTCTAGGATAATATTTGCCCGTTTGACAATCACACTGAATAAGGGTCACACTGGCACGAAAATATTCTGACTACCTTCACCCCTGTGAAGGCCTGACTCCCATGAGTCGAATGCAAAAATAATCACTGAAATTGCTCTCGTGAGCATTAAGTTATGGCTCCCATGAGTCGAATGCAAAAAAAATCAGTGAATTTGCTCCCCTGAGCATTAAGTTATGGCTGGCCAAAGATGGCCTATAAATACAAAAGGTCTGAGAGAGAGAGGTGCTTCAAAAAGGTCTAAGTCCTAAACTCCCTCTCTAAACCCCCTACTACTATTGTACTCGACCAATCAGAAAACTGTAAGGTACAAGAAGGTAGAGGTGTCGTTGTACTTCTTGTACGGCCATGTTACGGCATGGCCGTCCCGTTGACATCCGTTAGTTCCTGAGCCGTAGTTGCTCCT
Organism: Zygnema cylindricum; assembly: GCA_037447655.1. Lineage (NCBI taxonomy): Eukaryota > Viridiplantae > Streptophyta > Zygnematophyceae > Zygnematales > Zygnemataceae > Zygnema > Zygnema cylindricum. Next base: position 151,982 of record JBBHKE010002678.1, on the reverse strand, counting down.
CCCTTAATATCTATTGTCCACTCATGGCCTACAACGTGTCACCCGCCGACATTAGCTCCGCAAACCGCCAAATGTCTACTCTGTTAGATCGGCTCCACTGTGAGCCGTTCGATCTGAGATTGACATTTGATTTTTTCCATCAAAATGAGATATCTTTTCGTAAATTCCGTGCGGGCCAGATTTCTTGCGGTCCGGTCCATTTCCATGTTCAATTTGTCCCGTAAGTTGTTAAATGAAACATATCGTGTTGTCTAAAATTAAATAAATGTTGTACCCCATATACGTAACGCTTCATCAAGACCTACCAAATAAGGCGGACGGCTATGCCGTACGACGGTCATTCGGAAGGTCACTGGATCAAATCCTAAACTTGACCGCTTATCTCCTAGACTTGACCGCTTATCTTTTGCAGGGGGCTGTCTCTTCTGTTCACTTATGGTGAAGTTCCATCAGACGTTTCTGTAATTGTACGAGTGAAGGTCCATCAGACGTTTCTGTAATTGTACGGCCAACTCTACAGACCGGGTAGATTGAGTCGATGTTCTATCACGGAGAGTCTGTAAGCCACGTGTTCTAAATTGACTGGTGCCACGCAAGCTACGATCCGATGTTGATTATCTTTCAGATTTCTAACACCGACAAACTTGACTTCAAATCTTCACTTTCTTACCATGTACGTGCGTAAGAAGTAATCATACGACATAACTTTTATACTTTTTGCAGACGCCAGTCAGTACGCCAACTCATTTTTTAGGGTTTATGTTTTCGAACATCACGAAAGTCCTTTGAGAGAAATAGTGTGACGAACAAAAGATACCAAAAATAGCGTGACGAAAGAATGTTACGAAATTTCGTTTTTATTTTCGGTTGTGTTTTGGAAAGCGCGTGTCATGTGCAAATCTTAAGATTTTTCGTTGGTTTTCCATCATAACACGTAGCTTAATCGTCCAACGTGTCACAATTTTTTTTTTTTGTATCTGCCAACCCACCTCTTCGAGGTGGGTTGACAATTACAAAGAAAAATGAAGCGAACTGCTCGCAGATGAACACCTGACGGCCAATATTACCTCCAAGACCTTCGAAGAGTATTGGTACGATTCTCTGTAATGTTGTTTTTCGTATAAAAACAAAATAGCCGGTACGATTTGGTACGAAGAGTCGTGGATTTCTATAAACTTCCCACTTTTCGCCTGATGCAACGTTACCTGTTGTTCTACAACCACCGTTGCAGGAGGGAAACCAGCAGTAGTAGCGGAAGTAGACATGGAAAACAGCAAAAGCTATCAAACAACTACTCAACAGCCAACTTTCAGCTTACACCAAATATGACTCAGAAGACCAATTTGCCTCAAATTTCCTAGAATGATACATAATACAGTAAACTGACAACTCCCAAAATTGCAGCCCAAATGACCAAGTAAATCATAAGATATGACGTCTAGAAGTTTCCCAAAAACTGCCCATAGAAAATCATATTCCCAAAACTGGATGCAACAAAATTGGCTAAGTCCTAAGTTATATACTCACACTCTGTATCTAATGATCTACACTAATTTGGGTAACCGTTACTACGGTTATTATCTTGACTAACAACAATGCATCCTACCTGTACGTCACTGTACCTCAGAACCCTAATTATTGTTTTCTAAAAACTTGATTAATGGAACACTATTTTTTATTACACTAAACTACAAAACAATGTTATTCAAATATTTCCAGATATTGAACCGTACACAAAACGTTCCAACCGTACACAAAACGTTCCAAATGCTTAGTCAGCGGTAGTCGCTAAAGTCCAACCGAATGTGGTCGTGTAGTACGAAGCACCTGAGTACTTCGTCACTTGTGGTCCCACGTGAATCACGCTTGTGGTCCCTTGTAAGTCACGCTTGTGGCCCCAAGTGAATCGCGTCCGTTGGAAAAAAATCAATCAACGATGGTACCGTCCAACTGTACCATATATTTCCGGAATACCCGGTTCAGATCCCGTTCATTCGATCCTGTGAATCAAATCGTCAACTGCGTGACGCGTGTGGCTGACTGTTGACGCCACTCCGTAAAACCTGCTTACGTTCTTTTGTCGACACGTGTATCTGTAAAAGTATAATACACTCTGCTGTACTTTTTGCTACTGTAACGCTAATTAAGGTTAGTATTATAGTAGACTACTTCGAAAATACTCTAAGTTATTTTTACCCCTATTTACTAAAATAAAGATTTATAAATTACAACACTCCCCTAAATCTTTAGACTCAGTTACTCACTTAGTCTAATAGCATCTCTGCAAAATTGTAACTTAGGAGCAAGAAGGGCTTATGTTAACATGTCAGCCACCATCTTCTCATCCGGTAAAAAACAAAATTTAATGACTTTTGCAAGTATTTTTTCTCTAACAAAGTGAAGTCTAACATCCATGTGTTTTCTCTTAAAGTGATGGCTGGGGCAAGAAGTAATTGCAATGGCTGCCTGGTTGTCACACTAGATAGCTTGAGGACCAGTTTGCATATACCCAAGCTCTTGTAAAATGGACTTGACCCATAGGAGCTCCTTGAGGGCGGAAGCTGATGCCATATATTCTGACTCCATTGTGGATTGAGCTGTAAACTTTTGTAATTTGCTACTCGAGCAGCAAGTTCCATCTCCAATCTTCAAAACAAAGCCGATCGTAGATTTCCAGCTTGGCATGTCTCCATAGTTAGCATCGCTCCATGTCTGTATTTTCACCTCTCCTCCTCCGAGTACAAGCTTGAGATTTCGAGTACCTTCTTTTTGATTATACCCCTTGGCCACTAGTTTGGCCTTATACCTTTCGATGGTGTTGTCCGGGTTCAGCTTCACCTTGAAATACCCATTTGCTGCCGATGGCTTTTCTGCTTGGAGGAAGATCCACCAGCTCCCATGTCTGTGCCTCCAAAATAGACTTCATTTCATCGTTTGCCGCCTCGATCCACTGATTTCTCTCAGGTGATTAGAAGGCCTTTTAGATCCTTAGAGGCTCCTCTTTAGCTGCAGAAAAAGCAAAGTGAGAGTTTGCTTGCAGACGGCTGCTAGATCTCTTTCCCCCTCGGAAATTCTGAGGTTGGAATCCTCGACAACCTTTGATTTTTATGCTTTGCTTGAACTGTAACCTGATTTGGTACTGACTGTGAAGCACGTCTTCCTCGTGAGCTGTAACTTGGGGTAAAACATCTTGCGAAGGCACTAGAGGAACGGAAGGAAGAGGTGTCCCACTTGCCGGTGGAAAGTAGACTTGCTGCGTATGGTGAAAGATGACATATTCCTGCTTTTCCTTGGTCGGATGATCTGGAACTTGAAAAAGGTCAACCGAATCCTGTTCATCTTTAATCTGGATATTCCTAGAAATAATCAGTTTTTGTTTCTCCAATACAAAAACTCTATATCCTTTCGCATTATCATCATACCCCCTGAAAATCCCAGGTAAGCCTTTAGCCTCCATTTTCCAACTATCCTGTGAAGTATCTAAAATAAAACACTTGCTGCCAAAGATTTTAAAGTGACCAACATCCGGTTTTTCTCCTGTCCAAAGCTCATAAGGTGTAGTGCTTTAAAATCTTGAAGCAATTCTATTTCTAATGTAAACAGCATCGTTAAGTGCTTCAACCCATAATTTCAAATCTAGCCCTTTATCTGCAAGCATGGACCGAACACTCTCTGTCACCGTCCTATTTAATCTCTACAAAACACCATTCTGTTCCAGTGTATATGGAACTATAAGATTGTGACAGATACCTTCTTGAAGGAGAAATTCTTCAAATTCCTTCGATGTGTATTCTCCCCCGTTGTCCGATCTCAGCGCCAAGATTGGAACCCCATGAAGCTTTTCCGCCCACACTTTGTAGTGTTTGAAGTGAGTAAACACTTCACTCTTATGTTGCATGAAGTAAACTTCGGTGAACCTCGAGTAGTCATCTGTAAATGTGACCATATAGTGGACGCCTCCTGCCGACGCCACTTGTGAAGGACGAAGAACACGCAATTTGTGAAGGACCAAGAACATCACAATGTATTAGCTGCATAACCCTTTCTGATCTGTGGTCTGATACCTGTGGAAATCGCAATTTGTGGATATTGCCAAGTGAACAACCATCACATGAAGTTATAGGATGAGATGTGAGAGAAACACCATCAACTTTTCCCGAATTCAACATTTTCTTTAGACTATCATAATTCATGTGGCCTAACCTCTTATGCCACAACTCATTATCAGATTGGACACTGGAGTAGAGAACATCATTTTCCTTATATTCAGCCATGTCCATCCGGTACATTTTGCTAGCATCTCTAGTTCTTGTTACTGCTACTTTGCCTTTCTTGCTAACAACCTGCTACCTCCTTTCAAAGTGACTTCAAAGCCTTTGCTTTCCACTAAGGATGTAGAAAAAATATTATTTTTAATGTTTGGAACATACAAAACATTGTGAAGAGTTCTCTCTACTGAGTTTCCCCCCACATCGACCATTAAAGATACATCACCCTGAGCTGAGGTTTGAACACTCATCCCACAAGCATAGTATACACTCTTTGGATGCGTTTGCTGCAGATTTGTAAAAGCCGCCTTGTTCTTGCACATGTGGGCCGATGCTCCCGTGTCCATGATCCATCCTGCATCCTTGGGACCCTCCATTGCTGCCGCTATAGCAAATAAATCCGCTTCGTCTTGCTCATTGAAGCTCAGAGACTCATCTGCATCAGTTGCAGAAGCTGAAAAGAGAGCATTTGCACGAGTAGGATTTCCAGAAAAGCCTTTGTGATATTGGCTTTGCTGCCAACCCGGCCTGTATAAACCTGTCTCATTAGCCTTTTTCAGCTAAAGACAGTACCTGTATCCATGAACCTTCCCAGAACAATAGAAAGAAGCTGTAGAAGATTGTCTATTTGGCCTTTGATTAAACTGATTAAACTGATTCTGATTTTGGTTAAACTGATTCCTATTCTGATTAAACTGAGCTCTTTTGTCAAAGTCTGTTGCAAAAGCTTCAACCTTTCCTTCTCCTTCAAGGAGTTTAGTATTAGACTCTTCCTCCAATATAAGATTATATGCTAATTGAAACGACCAACTAGCTTTATCATGACTCTTTAACTGAGCAAACACACCTTTCATGCTACTAGGAAGTCCTCTAATTAGCAAAGTTGCCTGTTGAAACTCGGGCAATGACCCCCCAGTAGAAGAGTGTGCATCAATAAGTGCTCGAAATTTTTCACAATACTCGACCATAGTCCCCCCTGAGTATTTGTACCCCCAAATTTTTCCAGCCACCAAGAGCTCCTCTTGGACTTTGTCTTTCTCAAAAGCAGATTTCAATGATGTCCAAATCTCCTTCGCCTTCTTCATTTTCAAGCGAGATATGACCAGATTTTCTGAAATATAAAGAATTAGATTGTTCCTTGCCGTTGAATTCTTTTTCGCCCAGCTCGGATATGTTTCATCAAGGGAGCCATCCTAGACCCCCTATAAGTCAGCAGTTTCAAACAAAGATTCAACCATCGCCGCCCAATACGCATACTTTTGGCCATTGAAGATAGGAATTCTTGACGAAAGGCCCATAACCTGCTGTTCTACAACCACCGTTGCAGGAATGGAACCGGCAGTAGTAGTGGAAGTAGACTTGGAAAACAGCAAAAGCTATCAAGCACCTACTCAACAGCCAACTTTCAGCTTACACCAAATATGACTCAAAAGGCCAATATGCCTCAAATTTGCCATAGTGATACACAACACAGTAAACTGACAATTCCCAAAATTGCAGCCTAAATAACCCAGTAAACCATAAGATATGACGTATGGAAGTTTCCCAAACACTCCCCTTAGAAAATCATATTCCCAAAACTGGATGCTACAAAATTGGCTAAGTCCTAAGTTATATACTCACACTCTGTATCTTATGATCTACACTAATTTGGGTAACTGTTACTACGGTTATTATCTTGACTAACAACAATGCATCCTACCTGTACGTCACTGTACCTCAGAACCCTAATTATTGTTTTCTAAAAACTTGATTAATGGAACACTATTTTTTATTACACTAAACTACAAAACAATGTTATTCAAATATTTCCAGATATTGAACCGTACACAAAACGTTCCAACCGTACACAAAACGTTCCAAATGCTTAGTCAGCGGTAGTCGCTAAAGTCCAACCGAATGTGGTCGTGTAGTACGAAGCACCTGAGTACTTCGTCACTTGTGGTCCCACGTGAATCACGCTTGTGGTCCCTCGTAAGTCACGCTTGTGGCCCCAAGTGAATCGCGTCCGTTGGAAAAAAATCAATCAACGATGGTACCGTCCAACTGTACCATATATTTCCGGAATACCCGGTTCAGATCCCGTTCATTCGATCCTGTGAATCAAATCGTCAACTGCGTGACGCGTGTGGCTGACTGTCAATGCCACTCCGTAAAACTTGCATACGTTCTTTTGTCGTCACGTATATGTGTAAAAGTACAATATACTCTGCTGTATTTTTTGCTACTGTAACGCTAATTAAGGTTAGTATTACAGTAGACTACTTAGAAAATACTCTAAGTTTTTTTTACCCCTATTTAATGAAATAAAGATTTAAAAATTACAACATTACCCTTAGCCTGTCTCTCTCTGTTTGCCTGCGGCAGCCATGGTTGCCTGCTGAATCCTTAGTGACTACGACAAGTATGAGAACTGTAGTAAGACCATAGGCTAAAAGGATAGAAGATAACAATACCTTTTTTCGACACGTTTCATTTGGGATTCCAAGTTAGCTTGCGGGTAGCTTAATTTGAGCTAGGTATGGTTAGTGCACCTTGGTGTGTACTTGGTCCCTTTTGTGTTGCTTAGTGTTTTGTTTTTTTTTCTACTTTGTATTGTTGTTTAGTTGGGAGGTAGTGAGATTTATTGAATGAGACGACGAGAAACATCAATTTTGTAAGTAAAAAAAAGCTTCGACTAAATAAATGACTTCGGCCGATCTCTCTTTCTTATGTGATGCAAATGTTGCCGCTTATCTGAGTTCTTTTGCTTATGCTATTGTTAAAGATCCCTAAAAACTAATATTGGGTATTGAGGTTCCCTTGCCGATATTTGATATGTACCTAAATTTGGGATCTCGATAATCGATTTATCGCTTCAATATATCGAGGATCTTAATATCGTGATATTTTTGCGATATTCCGGCCGATATCACGATATATTTCAATCGCGATATATTGAAGGGACACTAGGTCAATCATTTTTTCCAAAAGCCCCCAACCCCCCTCTCCCCCTCCCTCGGCGCGCGCTCAGGTGGGGGGTGGGGTAGGGGGGGGGGGCAAAGATTTTCCTAACAATATTCCGTACTGGATTAGTACGGACACCCACCTTGTACCAAATTTATCGCGATGTAATATGTTAGTCTAATTCTGTGGTCTCAATTGACCCACAAAATGAGCAGCCTATGTAAAGCCTCTGGGATAATATTCGCCCCTTCCACTTTCCCACTGAATAAGCGCCGCCCAGGCACAAAAATATTCTGATCACCCTCATACCTGTGAGGACAAGACTCCTCTGAGTCAAACGCAAAAAGAATCATTGAATTTGCTCCCCTGAGTAGTAAGTTATGGCTGGTCAAAGATGACCTTTATAGTTACAAGCTCTCTTAGAGAGAGGTCCCTAAATATCACTAAGTCTTGGTCTGCCTACTCACGACTACCTACTACTAAACCCTAGTCCAATAAGAACACTATATAGTATAAGAAGGTACAATAGGCGATGTACTTATTGTACGACCATTGTACGACAAGGTCTACAAGGTGACACCTATCAAATCGGGAGCCATGGTTCCTCTTCCCATCTTCTCCCGTATCAAATAATGTGGCGCCACGTGGCATCCCGTGACAGTATCTCCGTATGCCGCCAAAAGCTCACTTCGCGTGGCAGCTATAATGTCGGTCGTCCGATCAAAACATATTTTACACGGCTCAGATTCGCGTACATGCATGAATTGTTCCTCTTCGTTAGTCTTGTGTTAATTAGCTTTCGCGTTAATGTTTATAAATCTTTGAAACCCGTCACGTGTATCGTTTCGGTAATGCCTTAGTGGATAAGATGTACGACTGTATAGAGGTCCGCAGACCTTGGTTCATATGTGGAACTAGGCACCATTATGGTAAAATATCCTCTACTTCTATATATGCCACCTTCAAAATATCACGGCAGCCATGGCGTGCCTTTGATCCTCACTCTCTCTCTTTAAAGTGGAAATAAATTAGAGAAGTGAACTATTAATTACCTCTTTTCAATACTCCCCTTAATTCCTAGTCACTTTTTAATTTTTATCCACAGTTTTCTCTGCAAAAAATCAACTTAGGGGAAGGCACTGGTTTTGTCATCATGTCTGCAATCATTTCTCTATCAGTTTTATGAACCTGTTTAATTATTTTATTTTTTACCTTCTCTCTGACAAAGCTTAGTCTAATATCCATATGTTTAGATTTGAAGTGATGTTTCGGATTAGCTGCAATAGAGATAGCAACTTGATTATCACAAAAAACATTTTGAGTTCCAGACTTCATGAACCCAAGTTCTTTAAGGAGAGATTTAACCCACATTAATTCTTTGGTTGCAGCACAGGAAGCCATGTATTCAACCTCAATAGTGGACTGAGCAACTATTTTTTGTTGCTTGCTACTCCAACAACATGCACCGGATCCAATTTGCAACACATATCCAGTCGTACACCGCCTTAAAGGCACATCTCCATAACTGGCATCACTCCAAGTGACATCTCCAGGTGGTGATGTCAGTGTGCTCCCCTCCCAAATGCAATCAGAATTCCCTTGTCCCCACCAGATACCTCATCACCCTTTTGGCAACCTCCCAGTCTCTCTTTCTTGGTTCATTTAGACTTCTACTAAGGACACCTACAGCTGCAGCTATATCCGGACGGGTACAATTCATAAAATAGATTAAACTGCCTACAATCTGCCGATAAGGGATATTTCCATAAATTTTCTTTCTATCTTATCCATCTCATCATTAAAAGTCAATATTCCTCTCCCTTCACTCCCCTCAAACATTTTCTTCAAATCCATGAGAGTAATACATCCATTTGTTTTTTCCATCTGAAAATTTTCTAGCATATTACCGATTCCTTCTTTCGGTGTGAGTCTTATAATCATATTCCCTCTATCTCTCTCCATTTGAATTCCAAAAATGTAATTCGCTTCAGCGAGATCTTTCATATCCAAACGGCTTCTAAGATCTCGTTTTAGTTTGTTAATCTTTTCTAAGGACTTGCTTAAGACCAACAAATGATCCACATAAATAGCAATAAATATCACTCCATTCTCACCCTCAAATAAATATATGGAGTGATCTAAACTAATTCTGATAAACCCCAAACCGGTGAGAAATTATTCCAGTTTTATATTCCAATGTCGCGGGGCTTGCTTAAGCCCATAGAGTGATTTTATCAATTTGTAAACCTTGCTTTCTTCCCCACTTTCCACGAATCCTTTTGGTTTGCCTCATGTAAATTTCTTCTTCCAACTCTCCGTGCAAAAAGGTCGTTTTAATATCCATTTGGTGTTTTTCCATATCCTCTGCTGCGGCTAAACTTAAAAGGATTCTAACAGAAGGAAATCTGACTACAGATGCAAAGGTTTATTCGTAGTCTATCTCCTCTTTCTGAGTATACCCCTTTGCAACTAACCTAGCTTTGTACCTTTCAATGGTATTATCCGGGTTTAATTTAAGTTTAAAAACACACTTACATCCAATCAGCTTTCGGTCCGGTGGACAATCTACCAACTCCCATGTATTGGCTTCCATGATGGAGGCCATTTCTTCATTTATAGCAGTGATCCACCGGCTACTTTCTAGGGTGTTTATGGCCTCTTAGTATGTCTGAGGTTCATCTGGGTGAGACTGAAATCTGTGTGCTCCATTGCCCACAAAAATCGCAGATCCAAAAGAAGCTTATCTAGATAGTGCCGACTCCAAGTTGATATAAACCCAAACGACTTACCCCTTGACAATCAAAAACCCATTATAGCTTCACCCCTGTGAAATAAGACTTTCTGTGTGCTCAGTTCCACCATAGAATGCAAAGTTAGAATATGAGTTTTGAACACATTCACCCACTTTGACTTTCCCTTAGAACTGCAGCCACCGTGGCAGGCAAAAACTCTGACCGACTACACCCCTGTGTAGCCTGGACTCCCTTGAGTCTGCAGCAAAAAGATTTTTTTTTTTTTCATAGAAATGGTCAAGTAAATTGATAGTTATGGCTGGCCAAAGTTCGCCATTTATACAAGGTGCTCTCTAGGAGAGGCAGCTACCTACCCAAAATTATCTAAGTCCTATTCCCCCTCTAAAACTCTATCTACTAAAGTACGGCACCAATCAAATTACTGTGTTGTACAAAAAGTACAGGTGCCGGTGTACTTTATGTACCGCCATTGTACAACATGGCCAAAATGTCGACACGTGTCAAATCAGGATTTGTTCCCGTAATCTCTGGTGTTCCCGTAATCCAATGTTATCACACCACGTGTCATATGACGTGGCAAAGACTGTAAAACGCCAAAAGTACCTCTTCCGTGATCGCGGCGCCTATCGGGGCCGTCCGATCAAAAACCGGCTATAATCCTAGCCGCTGAAATTCGACGCGCGGTATTTGTTTTGCTATCGAAACAAATGCGCGGTATCCGTTCCGTCCCCATACCGTACTCCGTACTTAATAAAACTGTATCTATGCACTAAGTATCTATTCTCCGTTAAACAAATTAATCTATGTGTAACAATTTATATTTATCAAACACCACATATTCTAATATTATTCCTAGACTTAACGGTTAGAGCTAACGGCTACCCAATTTGACAGACGGCAGGTACCAGGATCAATTCCTAGGTCCGTCAAGTACATTTTGGTAAATCTAGCTAATCCACCCCTTGTCTTCTCTAGTGAGCTTAGGCAGCCATGGCTCTAGCTCCCTATCAAGCCTTCAGTGACTACAACAAGTGTGTGGGCTTAGAGAAGGGAGTTAGGGACAGATTGCCTTTGCTCTTTTTCTATAAAGACCTAGAAAATACTCAAATATCAACACTCCCCTTATTTTCTAGTCTACTTCCTTCCAACTCTTACAAACAAATAAACAAACACTCCTTCCCTTATTTCCTTTTTTTTCTTTTTCTTTTTCCTTTTATAAAACTTAAGAAAAATACTCTCGTATTTAAAACAATGCATTAGATGAACTGAAATAATAATTGCATCACACATTTCATTTAGCACCCCACTTATCATAATCTTTTTCTTTTTTTTCCTTTATTCCCTTCCTCACAAACAAATAAACAAACATTCTCAACCTTCCTTCATCTGATCTTTTATTCCCCTCACAACTATAAACTCATAAAAGATCCAGAAATATCTTTTTCTCGTTTCCGTTAGACAGGGATTGAGGGAAGAGATTCGGGTGTGTGAACAACATCAGTGACTTCCGAACTATCCCTCGATCTCGGTACCGACGGATTCGAGTGATCTCTTCTGTTCCCCACCTAATCGATCTAAATG
>JBBHKE010002678.1:111651-140424 GCA_037447655.1 Zygnema cylindricum | reverse complement strand
AGGGAGGGAGGGAGAGAGGGAGAAAAATTGGGAGGCAGATTGGGAGAGAGAGAGCGCAGATTGGGAGGGAGGGTAGGCAGATTGGAAAGGAGAGAGTGAGGGAGAGAGAGAGAGGGAGGGAGATTAGGAGAGAGGGAGGGAGGGAGGGCAGATCGGGAGGGAGGATCTGAGGAAGTGAGAGAGGGAGGGGGAGAGGGAGGGAGGGAGAGAGGGAGAGAGAAAAGTCTTATTGTTCCGGTACTTTCTAAAAACCCTAAGATAAAGTTTGATTACCGAGAAATAAAGTTTGACTATCATAAAATAAAGTTGACCATAGTAAAAAAGAGTCGACTTTCGTAAATCGAAGTTGACTCTCGTAAAATAGAGTTGATAATTGTAAAATAACATTGATTATTGTATGCTTAACTCACAAATCTCAAATACGAGACAGTGTTATCTCTCCCTTTGTAACTTTTATCCTTCAAAAGGTCTTACCAAATAATGTAATCAAAATGAGAAAACCGGGAAAAAAATAACACAAACCAAATATTTTGTCCAGATTTTATATCCGGATTTGGTATCGGGATATTGTATCCAGATTTTATTACTGACAGGTTTGTGCACATAAGGACAAAAAATGGTTGTTGTTTTCCTTCAACAAGTTAATTCAACTAAACATTCCGATAATTCTTTAAACCGTCAAAGTCAACACCCAAATCTAGAAAACTCCCTTAAAAAAAACCCGTCATTGGACAAACTTGAGAACAAACTAATACCTCTAAAATACTCTAAACCTGAGAAAAAAAAAATGTAAATCATCCGTGTTCCCTATACACAGATTTCTTTCTTTCTTTCTTTCCCTACATGACTCACATAAATATGGACATGGTTTTACTTTTCTCTTGCTTTTCAACTCTTATTTCTTCATTCTTACTCCCTTGATGCTTAATTTTCTCGAGTCTTTCTTCTCGATCCTCGATTCAATTGCTCCAACTCGTCAAATGTTCGGATTCCTTTTTCTTTTCTCTTTTCTTTTCCTTTTCCCTTTCCCTTTCCTTTTTCCCTTTCCTTTTTCTCTTTTCTTTTCCTTTACCTTTTCCTTTTCCTGTTTCTTTTCCTTTTCCTTTTCCTCTCCCTTTCCCTTTTCCATTTCCTTTCCCGTTCCCTTTTTCTTTCTTTTTTTCCTGATAGTTTCAACTACGTTCATTTATTATCTCGAAAACTCCTCGTCGCCTCCTCAATTCTCGATGACTGAAGAACTAAACCTTTTTGAATGTGGAGACAAGGACCGACAAATTTTGAAACAGTTGCGGGGTTAACCGGGGGTTCAGTGCACTGTACACACCTCAACCAAAAATATCGTTATTTAGATCAAGATGTGATTTTAGGCCAAAATAATGTGAACATGTCGCGCGTTTTAATGGTCTTGTTGGTTTAAAATACTGAAAACAAACCACTCTCTTTTCCTCTCCCTTTCACCCTCGTATTTATGCTTTACAGTACACAGCCCATCGTTATTAGGTTAAACAAAAACTAGCGTAAGCTCTACATTTAATGTTAGCAACACTATTTTGTGCACAGACATTAATACTAAATTGCGCCAAATTGTGTGTGGCTTTGTAGCGATTACGTTGAGCTGCCAACAACATTTGAAGTGTGAATATCATATCTTGACAGCATCTACCGGGTGAGGTACTTGTGGGTTTGGAAATCGTACAAAACATACAAATTAGAGTAAAATTTAACAGTATTTTAGGTTATTTTTACTCTATTTTATGGTTTAGATTAAGTATTATACTTTTACTGTAAAAGTTTACACTTAATGTTCGCAGTTCGCACTATTTCTTGCGACTAACAGCTTGTTTAAATTTAGATGACATAGAAGTGCACTTAATGCTGTAGAAATGAAGTGTCACGTTGACGTTCTGTAAGGAGACAGAGTTGTCGTAAGAACGCTACTTTTTATGAACAAAATATAAAGTGGCTAACACTAATTGAGAAGTTCCCAGATTAGAGTAAATGCTACTTTGATGTAAATAACACTAATTTATGATTTTGGGCCAAAAAAAGCTGTGACAAATCAGTGTCATTAACACTAATAACCATGGGCAGTGCAATGATGTATCTCCAACAAGATTTATCAAATAATCAATTTGTACCAAAGGGTCTAAATAATCGATATATCGAGACTAGCTATTATCGTCGATTATCGAGATATCATCAATATCTGTACATTTACTTCGGTAAAATTCAAATGGTTTGTTTTGCAAGCCATTGAGGTTGAATTCCCGTAGGAAAAGAAGTACGTGTTCGAAGTGATTGACTTTGTACATGGATTTTTTTTTTCGTACGCAAAGTCCAGATAGCGATTCTGATTCGCCTAGACATATGTACTAATTTATGTACTAGGTTTCGCACACTGATCGGTCAGTTTAGCTTGTCGATAACTCAATATTCTGAAATTGCGATACATCATCGTGATATCGATCGATATGCAACACTACTTTACAGAGTCCAGGAAAACCCAATAAAAACCAAAAAAACTGAGAAAAACCCAGAAAAACTTACTGGGAGAAATTCAGGAGGGACGAGATAACACGGCTCTACTGCCCCTAGACTGCAAACTCCTCTCATATTTGTCTTATATGACGTTCCCTCCTTCCCATCCGCAATGTTCATTTCAAAAGGCTCAATTCCAGCAAGTCCCGCGGCAATAAATCCAAACGACGACCATTCGCTGGTCAGCAAACGGTCACTGAAATAAAAAAAAACAACAAAAATGGTAAAACATCTAAATGTAAAACCAAAAAAATGTAAAACGTCTGAATCCATTCTTTATTTTTGTTCGTCCATACAAAAAACAGAAGGTCGACGTTTTGGAAATCGAGGTCAAACCAGAATGCCCCTAAACAATAGAAGTGAGACGAGAAGGACAGAAAGCCGAAAAACGACAACAAACAAAAAAGACGAGAAGAGGAAAAAGAAAAATATGAGCGAAAAACGAATGACACTCACCTAAAACTGAGCAACCAGATTTCTGTGAGAGCTCTCTCATATTGATCTCGGTTATTTTTCTGCTCAACCATATCTGCACTCTCACTGAAGATCAGAAAAGGAAGCGAAACGTTAACCTGTTAGTCAGAATTATTTACCTCCAAACACAAGTTTTTTAATCTTAACTACCTAGATTCGTATCATAAGATGCACATTTTTTTTTTGTCTTCCCAAAACCGACAATAATTATTTATTTACAAGACCCAAATTTGAAATCCAATCAACAAATTATTGCAATAACAGACAGAGAAAAAAGCAAAAAAACACTCGGGCTCCTCCATTATCGAAGAAACGTGGACAGAGCTTGTCACTTCCAGGCACAGGCATTATACACATTCAAAAATACATAAAAAAACAAAACAATACACTAGCCTATGTTCTCTTCGTTAACGCCAAGAAAACGAAAAAAAATTAGATGAGGATATTGTACTTTATATTGTTCCCTTTCGATATAAAGAACAATGCCTTCATCTAGTTAAGGGTTTTTAAGTTTGACAAGATTAGTAGTCTGATGCTAGTCTATGCTATAACACATTTACTTATCATTACTAGAATTAAATAAGTACATTGGTGCGAAATTAGAATCAATATCTACTCATTCAGGGTTGAGGACATCACCACTCTTTAACCACACCTTTACAAGTGTTAGCATTAATATTATTTCATGATTTTGGGTATAAAAAACACAAAACCAAAGTGGTGTATTACGCTAAACAACTCGCCGAGTTGTTTGAGAAAAGAATTTATCCTTACTAATGGAAATTGACTATTGTTCCATCTTCCGTTTGTCCATCTGTATACACTTTTTTCAAATGCTCAAAATGATGAAGTTGTAAAGAAGCCACAAAAACAGTAATAACTTTTGGATTGGGATTTGTTGCAATTTTCTGCACACTCGGATGCATCTGCAGTAAAAAGAAAAAAAAAACGTTTCAACGGTCCATATTTTGAAATTTGATTACCCGTGGAAAACTACAAATGGATAAACAACACAACCTAATTACACAACATAAGAAAAAGGCGAATACTCCTTAAATATTTCCAATTTTCAAATTTACAAAGAAACAGTATTTGAAGCTCACGTGCTCTGTGCAATGAAAACCCCGAAAATAGCCAACTCAAAGAAAGGGGTAAAGACACCAAACTTCACGTATTTATAAATAGTAACAATAACTCGTTCAATAATCTTGATAAATGTTTTTGTACAAAAAAGTATGCATGCCCATCTTCAACAAAAACATACAAATGAAATTACCAACCTCGGAAAAAACGTGCTCAATATTAAGGTTCCCCTAGGAGTCAAAGTCTGACATAAAAACAAACTAACTGTCCCAAACTCCTCAACTGAGTTTCAAACTGGGGCAAGGGGAAAAAGAAGAATAGGAGGGAAAGACAGGGTGAGGGCTGAAAAAATAAAGGCGGTGTGGTCAGACCTCTTCGAGTCGGTTTTTCCAATCCTCCTGAGAAATAACTTTTGGGAGATATTTTGTGACATTCATCGCACATTCTAACACCCTCGGTTCCGTATCTTGGTCAGATTCGTGAAACGTGCGAACCTGAAAAATGTACAAAGTTAAAAACCAAAAAGAAAAAGAAAAAAAGAATAAGAAGAAGGAAACGTGCACAACCTGAACAAGAAAAACAAAATAGGACTTAATGGAAATGAAGATTAACCAAACAAGAATAGAACAAGGATCAAGTTAAGAATATAAATAAGGATAACGAAAAGAATAGAAGGACAAACATGAGCACAACAAGAGAAAGAGTGAACATTACTTAGGAACAGTAAATTGGAAATTAGGGACATTAAGAAAAATTAGGAATATTAAAGCAGAAATTATGAAGACTAAGTAGAATCCTTACCTGAATTCCTAAAAGACTGTCAGAATGAGCCAGGTAACTGTGGTAGACTCGTGTGATTCGATCCCAAAGGTAATTATTTGGATGAAGAAGATATCTCCCAAGGTGAGTAAATACCAAACCGCCAGGAAATAGGCGAAACAGATCTTTCTGCAAGTTTAACAGAGAACACCGTCAGGAAAAGCTAAATTACAAAATTACCATAGATGGACAGCTAAGTTAAAGTATTATCATAAATTGACAACTAAATTAAAGTAAAATCATAAATGGGGAGCTCAAAGATGGCATTTGTCATGCTGGCGTTCATTTTGGAAGTTCGTCTGGCTGCTTTTTAGTCTGTAAAAGCTGAATACAAAAATAGTCAATTTCAGTCAATATCAAAGATATCACGATATCAACATCCATATCTCGCGTTTATTGGCAAGACCTCCAAAAAAAGTACATATCGATTATCGGCAAAACCTATTTGATATACATCATCACTACATAAAACGCACGAAATATCGATTGGTTTCACGTGATTAAGCACACACTCGTTGTGATTTCACAATTTAAAAAACTTAATTGGGAGTGGAAGATGTATGCATACCCTGAATTGAGGAATCAGATAGAAGGCCGGAACCAAATATTCGTCTGTATGAATAAAGGCAAAAGTCGGCACGTGGAGAACTTTTTGTTCTTTCGGACAAAAAAAATGCCAATCCTCCTCTTCACAACTGCAATAAAAAAAGAACAAAAAGAAAGGACGGAAATTGTATGAGTACGTAGTACACTCCGCGTTGTTGATCAATAGCAAAATAACCGCCATAATAACAAAAACGGTATTCTCAAATGATATCTTTCCTCCACTCTTATCTACGTATAAAAAAGCTTGTGTAACAGCTATTCCACTCGGTCTCAATTTGAAGGGACAGTAATTCTTGTTATAGGTCATGAGGGGAAACATAAATTCTCGTTATAGGTGATTTAGGCCTTGATATTTTAAATGGGGTTCTAATTTCAACTTCATCCAATACTGTTAAAAAAGAAAAAACACAAAAATACGGTTTTGGTTGTCTTTTTTGGTTCAAAAATTTGCCTAGCAGTTAAAATTCTGCTAAATGAGGCACCTCTTCCAGTTAATCTTCCTCTGAGTGATTTTTTTTTTTGTGTGGAGCATTTTTTGCGTACAGGATATGATGCAATATTAATTTCAAGTTTACAGAGTCTTCACAAATGAACTCACAGATGGAAAAAGAAAAAAAAAGTTTTTTGTATTTCTGTATTTTTGAGAAGGAAAGTACACTGCGTATCGTTATTGTCGTCAATGACACTATATCTGTGCACCTAAATTTTGCCCATCGAACCTAGAATAATTTGTCCTCACTAATTCTCAAATGGTTCAAAACCAGCACGTCATTCGGAACTGAAATTAGAATTTTAAACCCAACATTAACTCCTTGACGGTAATAACAATATACGGTACAACTTACTTGTACTTGAGATTTATGTAGACAGACTTCACAAACTCATGAGTTCCATTCTCATACAGTTCCCGATAATCTTTGACACGTGGAAAACGGTGAAAGGTGTTTACTTTCAACCATCTGCAAAACCCCAAACCTGCTTCAGAACACTTTATTTTTAAATACGTCATGCAGAAGCAAAAAATGCGGAATTTTGAGTTATACAAAATTGCTTTAAGACATAAAAATTGCAACTTCTGCCCGAAACAAAGTATGCAAAGAGATGTTGACTTGTCAAAATAAACTCACCACTGAGAAATGCTGCTTTATATGAACCAAACTTCCCTTACTGTTATTCAAACAAAAATATTCAAATATTCAAATAACAATAATGGAAAAACCGAATGTGACGAACAGCTTGGAAGCAAAACCAGACATTAATTTGCATGCATGAACAGACTAAGACTACAAACTTGCAAAAAATTAAACAATACTCATTCATAGATTTTCTTGCTTTTTCTTGAACAGATGGAGGTAATACAGCCATCCAAACAAGAGTGGATTTGAATATGCCATAAACCAGCTCCTACCATCCCAACTTCCTTTCATTTTAACAATACTCGACAATAATGACGACAACGATGACAACAAACAGTTAGAATGACAAAAAGGAAGGCGTTGATTTTTACGTGAATGACTTGGAATCGACTAACCAGCTGGAGTCTGGAATAGGTTCACATAAAAGTTCTGCAACATTTGAATCATTACTGATTACAATTGCACGATCCGTGAGAACAGCATACAAAAATGCTGATGTCAGCGAGGCGAGACGGTTACCAAGACCTGCAATGGACGACATCGACAACCCAAGGAGGAAAAAAGAGTTCAAAAAAAGAAAGCATATAAACTGTCAGTCTTTAAAATTATAGTTAAAAACGAAACAAGGATTCTTTGAAAATGCATACAGCAACCTAAGAAAGAAGGAAGGATTCAAACTTTCAGATTTTAAAATTGATAATTGAATAGAAATCAGAAAGGATTCAATTGTTTAAATTAAAAAATGCATACTGGTCAAGGAACAAAAACAATATTTGGAGTTCAAAAATAACCCGATAAAAGGTATGGAAGTGGTTCAATTGTTAAAGTTTGCAAATAAACAACCAACATTTCATAAAACTAACAACTTTGTAAAATTAAAAAAAAACAAGCTTTAGGAACAATGACCTAGAACCAACTGAAACAACTTCAGCAAAAAAAAAATGGAGAAAGCCCTAAAAAAACGCAAAAAACAAAGCTAGGTTTTCAACTTTGATGAAAGAAAGACGCCCAAAAAGTTTAACATTTTAAAGCAAAATCAGGAACCATTGGCTGCAATGAAGAAACACTATACTAGTATTTTAGAGTAACGCAAAGCTCCAAAAGATAATCCAAAGTATTCCCAAATATAAAGATGGTTAGAAAGATGGAAAAGATTATACATAAATCTCACCAGCATAAGTTGGGGATATCCAAAACAAATACTTGCATCGTTTAACATCAAAGCCCGCGGCAACCCCTTCAAGCTTTTCCCTACAAAAACACACAAAAGACATAGGGCCCGATTATTCATTTGATGGTTGGAAAGAATACTTTGTAAGTAGAAACACAAAAACCGCAAACTTGAAAACAATGGTCGCATGTTGAGACAAAAGAATTACATTAAGTTACATTAATTACATTAATTACATTAATTTACATTAATGAAGTTGCATTAATTTACGTAATTAAGTTTCAATAAGTTACATTAAAAAGTTACATTAATTAAGTTACATTGACTTACATTGATTAAGTTACATTAAAAAGTCAGGAAAAAAACTAACATCACAGTGGTGTTAGGAGTGTTGCATTACAAAATGCTGCGATGTGAAAATAAGCGTTTAAAAACTGAGATGATATGATCCGTTTACTGTACAATCACCGATAAACCGGCAAATTAAGAGAATGGGGCCATAAATTAAAACAGAAGCATCTTTGTTTGCCAAAATCCCTCAAAAACCCTAAAAGATCATTCTACTCTGGAAAACTAGAAGGTAATGAAATTTCGCTCAGCCAAACAAAAATACCTTCCAGGCACAATAACTTAGAAGGTAATTTTATATTAGGAAAAAGTCGATAGATAATATGGAATAAAGGGAAACGAAAATACATTAGGGAAATGTAGATCGATAACATGAACTAAAATAAAGGAAAATATATTAAGAAAAAATACAATCCAATTATGGAAACAAAAACCCTAAGCAATGCTAAAGGTTACATTATGGTTAAAAATGTAGTTACAATCTGAAGATAACTCTATGTCGGTAGAACGGAAAAGAAGTCAAAGTGCTACATTGGAAAAAGGAAGAAAATACAATATTTTGAAAAAATAAAATATTTTCTGCGATAATTGGTGGTACAACTGCCCGGCCCTGACCGCATTTTCGCCAGAAAAGGGGGTACCGGGGGAGGGGGAGGACAAGGGAAGGGGGGGGAGGGGGGAGAGGGGAGGGTTGGGGGGAGAGGGGAGGTCACAGGGGAGCCTGGGAAGAGGGAGAGAAAGAGAAGGGAAACCGATGACACTTTCGCTAAAAAAGAAACGGAACTGTTTGTGAGAACTGGGCATGAGAAAGAAGAGGGAATACAGACAGAAAAGCAGAAAAAGAGATGGAAAGAAAGGAAAAGATGAGAATGAAAGAGGGGGAGAGAGAGAGAGAGAAAGAGACACAGAGAGAGAGAGAGAGCGGGCGAGAAAGAGAGAGAGAGAGAGAGAGAGAGCCCGAGAGAGAGAGAGAGAGACAGAGAGAGAAAGAGGGAGAGAGATCTCACGGGCTCCACGTCGACGACTCCCAAAAGCTTTTCACAGAGGAACTGGGGGCGGAAGGAGGGAAGGAGGAGGTGGTGGGCGGCCACACGGCTGCAGTACGGGTTGTGGCCTGGAACCACCGAGCCGCAGGGATAAGAGAGGGAGAGGGAGAGGGAGGGGAGAGCGAGAGGAAGAGGGAGAGGCAGAGGAGAGGGACAGGGAGAACGAGAGGGAGAGCGAGAGGGACAACGAGATGGAGAGGGAGACAGAGAGGGAGAACGAGATGGAGAGGGAGTGGGCGAACGAGATGAAGAGGGAGAGAGTGAGAGAGGGAGAGGAAGGACACAGACCTACAGTGAGTGCCTCGGCGCCCGTATTGAGACTGAGAATGGTGCGGGCTTGCTGCAAGGCCATCAGGACCCACGACTCGCCTGTTTCCAACCGCTGCAGAGGGTTTTGACTATTGGGTACATAGAGGCATATGATGGTGTGCATTTATAAACTGTGAAGATTACTGCATGTGTGAAGATTGCTCGTGTTACATATACATATTTATATGCAAGTATATGTTTATAGAGATACAACATATAAGTATGTCGTATTTGAAGTAGAGAGGGAGAGAGAGAGAGAGAGAGAGAGAGAAATATCAGAGCACATCACATCCAGATATGTATCTGACGTGCATCGGCAGCATCTCAATATGATGTGCTGATCCGATATTACACGATATTTTCCATACGATAGGATGTCGCATAAAAATCAAACATTGCAAAGCTACGTCAGATTACAGTTCAACCGTGCGCTGGTTTCATGTCGTTTTACAATAAAACGTACGGAATCTTTCCGTACAGGTGACAGTGACGTCATTGGCCCAACGATGCCATCTGCCACGTCAGCCGAACATACATAGTACATAAACAACACATATACTGGTAAAAGACAAAACATTCCCCTCACATTGTTGTCCACAACATTGTTCCCTGCGTCCTCTTGCACCTAATTACGTGCGTCCCCTTAACCCTCTGAACCCTACATTTAGTTTGACTGCAGAGCCGGCCGTCGGGTCGCCCCACGGCCAATAGGAGGCCTCGCTTGACACGGTGCGTGAAGCGGTGGGTGAAGTGGTCGATGGGGTTGGCGCCGTGCACATCCACACTGGCAATCCTGGTGGAGAGAGAGAGGGGGAGGGAGAGGGAGAGGGGGAGGGGGAGGGGGGAGAGAGGGAAAGATTCTACAGTAAATAAAAGAGAAAAAGTTGTTCTTTGGCCCCACATAAATTATGATAAAGCTCCACTGGTATAGAAGGTTTCAGTGCTACAATGATGTGTAACCTTATTATGCTATTGGAGCTGACCCTTTTTTTTGTATATACCTATACATATGATTACTCAAAACTCTACAAAAATTTGTGAATACTCACAAAAAAAAAAAAAAAATAGTGTCACTCACAAAATCTGTGTAAACTTCAAAAATGTAATTGGCCTGGTAGAGGTGATTAAGATGTTATGGTGCAATGTTTCACATTATGCTTTGAGATGGAAATGTTTAATAAATATATTTTCCTATCGAGAAACCTTCTTATTGAAAAACCTCCCTATTGAAAAACTTCCCTATTGAACAACTTCTCTGTTGAAAAACGTCCCTATTGAAAAACTTCCATATTGAAAAACCTCCCTTTTGAAAAACCTCCCTTTTGAAAAACCTCCATTTTGAAAAACTTCCCTTTTGAAAAACGTCCCAATTGGGAAACCTCCCCATTGAAAAACTTCCCTATTGAAAAACTTCCCTACTGAAAAACTTCCCTACGGAAAACTTACTCGTCTTGATAGAAGGCGACCCAGTCATTGATGGGCTCCACACATCGTTTGTGCATCACAGCGTAGGCATTGAGTCGTTTGGAAATCGCCCACGAAGGTTGAGAAACCAATGCCTATTATTGCTCCCCCCTCTCGAACACCGGAATCAGCTCCTCTCTCTTCTCTTTTCCACCTACATCCAACGAGTCAGTTCTCACATAAATGACAGAGAGGGTAAAACCATTTACAAAATCAGACTAAAGGGAAACGACACGTAGCGTTAAGAAATAATAGTATGAGGACTGTTTTCATGTTATAAAATTCATTTCCAGTCCAAACGACTTGGACGATTGTGGACCGCGAAAAGGATCAACGTTAAGAAAACAATTAGTGTTAATAACGCTATTTTTTGTTCAAGAGAGCACAAAATGCAAGATGGAATTAGTTTTACTAACGCTAATATCGGTTCACAGTGGACTAAAATAATTGATGAAACCAGGACCTCTTCTAAAAAGTGGGAGCTTAATTTTGCTTGAAACTGAGAATGGAACTCAATTCAAATGTGTCGCCATCTTTCAGCATTTTGGAAGGATTTTTCTTCCAAACAACGATGCCACTCCAAAACATAAAAGGTGAACAGGCGGGAAGTACAAAAACAAGGGAATAACTTAGAAAGAGGATAGTAGTTTCCCAGAGAATCTAAAAACGGAATATGCTTCACCACAGACAAAATAAGAAAGACAGTGTGGACACCCTCGTGTGAAAAGCCTGAGTCTGTATGGAGTCTTGAGGATTAGAGTCAGATTTTGAAATAAAAAATGGATTCTCAATTAACTTGTTTTGAATATTCTACAGCAGACTATTTGAACGTTCTCATGATTCCTTCCCTATTTTGCACTCTTGCAGCAACGTCACTAAAAGATTCTTGTCTATGAAAAAATAAAAAAACGACTCTAAAATTCGTTTATGTCATCTTCCCCCGTTTTTTCTCGTCTTCTCAACCAATGGGTAGGGCTTGCCTTTCTATCGAGCAACTATAAGCAAAAAACTAACAAGAGGGTACGAAAAAAAGGACCTTTCATTGGCCAAAAAATGTTAGCTCAAATAGTGATAAGTGGTGAAACAATTAAGTGGTCCAGAGCAACTCATTCTGTCCTATAATTTGGCTTCTGCATATCTATTGGTATGTTACACTGATTAAAAAAATAAAACAGAAAAAATCATGTGTTTGTTTGTGTTTGTTAGAGATACATTTGAGTTAAACAAATTGATTCCAAAGATGGCACTTGAACATCCACACTAATTGTGGTGTCCAAAATTTTATTATGACAATCGGCTCAATCATTATAAAATTCGATAAAAAATAAAAAATTCAAAATTTTGGGATGCCGATAAGAAAAACAAAAATGAAAGGCCTGTAGACACTTTTGACACCTAAGCAATAAAAAAAAATCGAATAAAAACAGATGACGAACCAAAAACATTTGGGAGTCTGGTGAATAAAAACACAGTTCAGTGCCTGCCGAAAATTCTGTTAATGTGCTATCAACTTACTGACAATGTGCATTCACACTAATACAAGTGCGGGGCTCCCAGATCAGATGTTTATCCACAGTGACATGTGTCTTGGATCCGATATATCAAAAATTGACTTTCACCAAAATTAATGCAAAGCCAGGCTACACAGTAGATTGCTATTAAAGTTAAAAACACTAACCCAGGGCTGGTTTTTTCTTGCCTTGAACATAAAAATAGTGTTAAAAAAATCTAGTTTTTCTGTTCGTAATGATCATCCACATTGATCGGACCAAAAACAGACTTAACATAACTATAATAAACCTCACACTAATAATTTTGTAATGCTAACAGTGATTCACAGTTTACTATTCGAGGACCAATACGGGGAATTATAGCAACTGTTTCTGAAAGAGAGGAAAATTACAGAATAAGTAAAAAATCCACTAGGAATTAAGTACCCATTTACTCATTACGAGCCAAAGAAAAAAGAAAAACAGATCTCTGAGATCCATGTGTCGCTGTATTTTCAAAAACAAGGTTGAGGGCTGTCAAAAAGTAAACTACAAAATTCGAAGGGCAGATTTGCTAAGGTATATCACCATCAAGATTGCTTACAATTAATTATTTTGTTCTTAACATTATTTCTTTAAGCGATTCATATTTGTCCACATAGATCCACCATTGGTGATAGTGACTTCGCCGATCAACCAAACGCTCAAAAAAATAATTGCAAAAATGTGACGTTTGTCGCATCTGGTAGCTAAGACCAAGACGCACACAATGACTTATTTTTTTGAACGGAGTTACAGCACAACTGCCAAAACGTGAAAAACAGGCGTCTTTTTGGTTGTCCACCATTACCGTTGGTCATATTTTGATAATGCCTATGTCCATAAAAATCCAAAATGTGCAAATTTTTATATTCTGTAACTGGAGAGTTAGCTACACGCCAAAATTTGTTGCATTTGAGACGGAGTTTTCTGACGGAGAAATGTCGGATGGCATGACCTTCATCATCAAAAACTCATGAAAGCGGAACCAAATTTGTAGATTTTGAGGAAAAATCCACAAATTCAGTTATTTTGGTCCATAAGTTGACGGATGAAACGTTATCGGATTGACATTTTATTTTGGTTTTCGAGTTGTTTGATACCATTGGTCATGGTATAGATTTATTATTTTGTTAATTTCACGCCGTGCAACTCTTTTCATTGCCAAACGGCTGAAGATATTTCAGCTTCTTTTTTTTTGTCTGTTAGGTGCTCATATGTTTATCAACACAAGATACATTTGGTTCTGAAAATAGTGAGTAGGAGGTTATCTTCTCAGCCACTATGGGTAAATTTTCAAATTTCCAAAAATCTAAAAACGATCTTTGAAGGTCAATTGGATTTAGGTTTTGATTTCTTTATTGTGTCAGTGTT
This sequence comes from Zygnema cylindricum, assembly GCA_037447655.1. Taxonomy (NCBI): domain Eukaryota; kingdom Viridiplantae; phylum Streptophyta; class Zygnematophyceae; order Zygnematales; family Zygnemataceae; genus Zygnema; species Zygnema cylindricum. The sequence goes on along the minus strand of JBBHKE010002678.1, from coordinate 126,527 downwards.
GGAGACATTTCAATGGTCCTTGATCCTATGAATTTCTGGTTGAAAACTCAATTTTTCACATTGAATACAAAAAGACAGCCTAATAGTCACCAAGGTTGACTTCTGCTGACGGATCTAATGTTAATTAAAATTAGTAGTCCTCATCCTAATTTCTTTCTCTAATAGCGACTCACAAACCGTTTCACATTAACAAAAGTGAGTGTCACACTGAAAACTAAATGTACATTTTTGCAGTAATTCTGGAAATGATAATTTCGATTGTCATTAACATTAAAAAAACAAACAATTGGCAATGATAATCAAAAGTAGCATTTGCCAATTCTGAGTTGTTGAAGACTTTACTCACTTTGTGGTAGAGATGTCTTTCAGATTTGCTCCAACATTTATTGGTAATTTTCCGTTTCAAATGTAAAGACCGATGTTCTTCAATTTTAGCAGATCTTTCTTCCAAAATTTTCCTCCGAGATCCTCGATCTTCTCTAAGCTCTCTCCTCTTAGCTGACGGCTCTGGTAAATTCTCAAAACCGAACCTTTCTACCCTATTCACAAAATGAACATTTAAAGATTTTAACAATTTTATGATTCGATGCCGTAGCCTACCAAGTTGAGATTCTGGTATCCCCTCCTCAGATTCAAACCCAATAGACGGCCGAGATTTTCCGAGTTTAAGATCCATGACTTCCATATAAGGGCTACTGTTTTCATCCAGCGATTTAAAAATACTTGCATGGAAGGTTTTTCTATCAACCCTAAAAAGATATGACGGTCTAATAGTCCAGCTATAATTGCTATTATTTGACATCAACTTCCCAAAACCCTGCGAAGACAGAAAAAAGAAAAGAAACACAGAATACAAATAGAATTGAGTTTTTCCTTATAATAATGTACAGGAGAAAAGAGAGGAAAAGAGAAACAGAGAGAAACAGAGAGACGAGAAGAGAGATAGAGAGAGAGAGAGAGAGAAAGAAACACAGAGAGAGAGAAACACAGAGAGAGAAGAAAAAGAGACGCGCATAGAACCTGCTAGCTGAGTGAATGCCCCAATGTATGAAACATTGTTAGTCCATATGCGCAAAGAGAACGGCAGGAAATGTAAAAAATAAATGCCTCCCATAAGAATTAAAAAAAAAATGACAATTTCTAACGCCGCCCTTCAAGAGAGAAGTGCTGAAAGAAAGAGAAAATTTGAGAAACTTTGATTAATATGACTAATTTTGACTTGGTCTAAGAAACATTGAAACTGTGACACACAAAATTTTGTTACAGGAGGCAGCAAAAAATGACAGCTAATTTAAAAATGACGATTTAACTTTTTCCATCTACTCTCAAATCTGTTTCTTTCTTTAAAAATGATGAATATCTTGATTAACTGGAAATAAAAGAGTCTCGTGCGAAGGACAATTTTGGAGAGGGGGAGGAGGGGGGGAGGGGGGGGGGGGAGAGAGAGAGAGGGAGAGAGAGCGAGAGAGAAAGAGAGAGAGGGAGAGAGGGAGGGAGGGAGAGAGAGAGAGAGAAAGGAAGAGAAAGATATTTGTCTGATATAGTGAGCAACATTTGTAGTAAACATCCAGAATTTGCTCTTTTGTCTTTTTCTGTTGATCTGATTGGAGATTGAATTCCTATGGATTTTCACACCATTAAAATTGATGGATCCAATGCACTAAACATGGATCCAAAGAAACAAGTAAAAAGAAAAAACCTTAAACAAATCTAACTACAATTATACATCCGAATATGAATTAAAATATGCATTCAAAACGGTGAAGTTACAAAATTAAAAAACAAAAAAAAGGAGCTCAATTCTGGATTTTGTTCCGGTTCTTTCCAAAGAAACAGAAAGCAGAAGGGAGAATAGAGGGAGAGAGAGGGAAGGAAAAGAAATTGAGAAGGAAGGAAACGATTAGAGGGAGAGGGAGAGGGAGAAGAAACACAAAGGGAGCGGATTAGGAGAGATAAGGGAAAAGATCTTCCAGCTATGACATGAAGAAATAAATGAAGGAGGAAATAACTCACCTCGACCAAAAATAGTGTGACCGTAAAAAGAGCTCCCGTTGAGATAGCCATGGCTGCCCTCCGTCTCTGTCTTTCACGACCATCGCCATGAGGGAGAGAGCTGACAGAAGAGGATGACGTCAGCGTTTGCCCCAAAGAAGGGGCGCGCATGGCGTATCAGTAGAAACGTGGCTGACACGTGGCGCTCCAGGACGAGCGAGAGGTGATGATGGGAGAGAGAAAAGAAGAGAGGAGAGAGATTAAAGAGTAAAAAGAGAGAGGGAAAAGAAAATATAAAAGAGAATGTGAAAAGATGAGCTTGCAATGATGTCTTGTTAACAATTTTGCTTGACACGAAGCTATAATGACGTGCGGTCTTAAATTGTCGAACGAAAAAATAAAATCTAACAAGCACTTAAAAGTCTTACACGTGGAAAATAATGGCATGGAAATTTTTTCGTACATTCGTACATAGCCGTTTGTACGGCAAAGGCATTGAAAATTTATTGGTCACACGATGAGATTTACGTACTACTGTGTTAGCTATAGTTAAACCGTACATTATTCGTACATGTTGTCACTCCGTAAGGGGGGAAATTTCCATTCGTACATCTTTCATACGGTGATTACGAATTACAATATCGAAGGGTAAACCGTACAGATGGTACAATCCTTTGAGTAAATGTACGTACGTACTATTCAGCTTAAACGGGTACGATCTACCCTCAACATCGGGGCAATTTAATCAATGTACTTACCCTACCAATGTGTTACGCTGTCGGGACGCTAAACGTTAAGCGTTTCGCCAGAAAAGTTAAGCAACGCTTTAAAAAATGTAACATATACGACAGCGTAACATGTTGCAATATGTTGCCTTGGATATTTCGCCGAAGGCTCGGCTCCACAACGCGACATTTCTTAGTCAAACATCGCTGAAACGGCAAAACTATGACCGTCCGATTCGGTTCATTGCCATTAACGGATAAAAATTGCGTTTTGACCATTGTTTGACCCAAAACAGCATGAATAACAGTTCCGTACCGTGCCTGCTACAGTACAGATATTCTCACTGCGCGAAACCGACCTCGGAGGTTCACTTCACAAAGCCAGAAAAACGCAAGATTCAGGGAAGTACACCGTGACTCGCTATTAGCGTCAACGTTTTTTTGGCCACTTAAAATATCTTTTCTCCGTACACAATTGAAGGATTGTGGATCTGACGGTTGCGATTGAAAGGTAACATTCTCAGCTTCCGATTGGCGGTCTCAAATTGAAAATCCAACAAGTGTGTACGGAGAAAAGATGTTTTTAAGTGGCGAAAAAAACATTGACGTTAATAGCGATTCACGGTGTACTGTAGTGAATTGTATGCCCATGTGTGTCCACTGAAACGAAATGATAGAGCGTCTTTCAATCGACCCACCCAGAATCTTCAATATCGACTGAAAATCTAGAAATGAGCTACACGACAACGAGCCTTAGAGACGATTTCAACAGATCATTAAGAAGTACAATTTTTAGCCGTAGCCGTACAGAAATCACGACGGCACCTCCCCGTGTTGACTTTAAACCCGGCCGGGTAGAAAAAAAAAACTAAAAAGGGAAAAGACAAAAAAAAGCTGGAGGAATCGTGTCAGAGGAATTCGCTATTGGACGTGAATCTGCTATATCACTGAAAATGTTGTTATCACAACTTTTCTTAAAATACGACACGATTTCGCACGTTACGTCTATTCACACCCGGAAATGGATGATGAATGAGATGAGGAAACGAATAATCCCGTACCATGCATTTCGCAAAAAAAACAAAAACAGAGGCGCAAAACTGACCGACTGCTCGGCTGTCAACCATTTTGGAGCGTAGCGACGGACAAAAACGTACGGTCAAGTGCGTCAAAACTTGACAACTGTTGGTAAGTCATCTTCTTTTCCGGGAACCCTTTTCGGAATGCATAAATCCGACTTTGAAAAAACCATGAAGTCGCATCTCGAATGATTCATCCGTCCTGTACGAAATTTTATAAAATGGTAACCCATAAACGAATAACCAATCAAAATCAACTCGAATCGAACGTAAAAAAATGTAAAGTTAATTTTTTTTTGTAATTTTGACGAAACAATCATCTAAAATATAACGTAAAAAAAGATGGCTTGGTACGGACGGATTTGAGTCATTCGACACTTAATCGTACGGCAGCATGAGCCACATCACGACGTTTTAGTTGACGTGAGATGACGTCAAGGGCGTTTCACGTCCAAACAAAAAAAAAGGACATTCGTTTCCTCATCTCATTCATCATCCATTTCCGGTGTGAATGCAGCAAATAACACAACATATAAAGTGTAAACAGTCGTACAAAAAATGCAATTCGAAAATGTTATGCGTGCAGCCGTGCACACAACATTTCAAGGTCCGGTAATTGCCAGTGTGTATCGTATCGGACAAACCGATATTCACTGTGTGTTTTCAAACCTCCGCATACGAAAACCGTTTTTTTCATTTCATACCCGATGTGGCGATGCGATGTGATGATATATCGCCGATATGTCCAGTTTGCAGATACGGTACCATTATGCCGGTACGATTTTCTTTAATAATAGGGAGGGAGGGAGGGAGGGAGGGAGGGAGCGAGGGAGGGAGGAGAGGAAGAGAGAGGTGAAGCACAAACTTTCCGATCGATATTTGGTGGTAAAGCAAACCCCGTCATCGATTCTTCCTTCTCGACCCTTTGTGCGTTGCGAAAATTAAGAGTGCCATTTTAAGCTTGTTTTCACTGTTCTTCCCTGTCCTCTTCTGTTTCCCCTCGCTTGTCCTCTCTCTCCATCTTTAGTTCTCCTTGTCCTTTTATTAAGGTGGTTTGCAGATATAACTGCCTTTTCTTGCTCATCATCTTGGCGCTTAAACTGACTAACTTATTAATCATCATTAAACTAACCAACCAAATAATAACTAAAACTAACTGATTTTTAACATTTTTACAGGCTCTTTAATGACATTTTTTGGCACTTTTTTTCGTTTGGCCAAAAATACGTGGGATTTGACGACTTGATTTAAGGAGAGATAAAATATAAAATATAAAATATTCTCTTTTATCCTTATGTGAAGCATTTGTTCTCCAATAATTGACAACTTGTTTTTAATATTTGAGAAAGAAGATTGTTTTTTCATTGAAATGTTGACGTTTTAATTATTTGATGTAGAAATTTTAGTCAAATTAACATGTTCACGTTTTAATTGTTTGACAAATATATCCATGGCTATGATACATTGGAAGACTTTTATCTCTTCCGTACAGCAGCATGCGTCTGCTGACAGCAGGACACGTGGACGTTTCTTCCCTTCTTGGAAGCCATTATTAGTGAAAAACTCTTCTTTTCTACACCCCGGAAAAGTAGCTTCATGCAAAAATTTCACTTCTATAACCGTAGCAAGTGAAAAAAAAATGGTTACTGGTCAAGCATTTATATATACCCAACATTTTCCCCCTTTTTTTCATTCTGGAAAATCAACTTCATTTAGGAGAGTTTCATGTAGCTCCTCAAAATGTTCTTTTTTACAAGGTTCCTCGAGATTCGAACCCAAAAACGAAGTTTTGAGTAGCAGGAAGGAAAATATTATTTCTTTTTCAATTGCAGCATCTAATGCTGGTTCTAACTTTCATATTATTGGAGAGGAAAACCAAACAGAATTCACAAAAGATTTTATTCCTGATGCCATTATGGTACTTGGAGGTGGACAAACTCCAGATGGTGGTGTTCCAGGTGTGTACAAGCTTGTTTCTTATTTTTTCAGAATTTTCTGACCTTTATCTTCCGTTACCATTGCCTATTTTTCTCCGTTACCAGTACCTATTTTTGGGGCCTGTCTTGATTCTCAGCACCTTCAAATTTGAAATACCTTGCTTGAAAGTTAAAAGGTTTCAAAATGTCTTTAATTTGTGAAAAGATTTGTTAATGAAAGCTTGGTTTTTCCTTTTCCACTAGAGACTCTTTGCATTAGTGCCTCTTTGGCTGATGCCTCTAAGAGGATATCAGCCAGACAAACCCATCCATGTTCATCGCTGTTTTTTTTTTAACTTACCACATTCATATCATTGATAAGTATGATTTTGCACCCAATCTAACAAAAGTTTTGAGTAGGACATGATAGTCTAAAAAAACAGAACTCTATGAAACTCTTTTTGTAGTAAGCAACAACAAGACCAAATAACAACTTTTGCAGGAAGACTGTACTGCAGATATACATGATTCTTTACGGCCTCAAACTTTTGTTGCAACAGTTTAAATGACACAGAAACCTCTTTATACTGCTCTAATACTAATGGTTTTAGAACCGATCTTTACATCTCAATAGTTTAAGAATGATGATCATAATAATGCGTAATGTTGCAATGATAACCATATAATGCGCATGATTCTTACAACAGGATGCTTTACACACGCACACAAGAAAAAGGCTAAGAATCACTTTTGGCAGAATGGGTGCAGCGGCGTTTGGATGCGAGTCTTATTCTTCATAATGCTTTTGGAAAATGCCCCATAGTATGTATGGGGGGAGGAACACCACATCGACCTCCTGTACTTTCTCCAAATGGTCATATGATTCACGAAGGAACGTCATGTGCCAACTATTTATTGCAGAAGGTAAACATCTTGCCTTTTAATCTGTTTTCCATCAAAATGTTGAAGAAATGAGTCTGAGTGCAAAGAAACGTCCTACTGAAAATGTAGTCAATTATGTTTCTTTCAATTATCTTAGAAACAATGTTTTTTCTTCTTTGTCCTTTTGAAATTGTTCAATAAATGCGTTTACCGCTTGTCATTATTGTGTAAATAAAATTTGTTGAGTATTAAAGAAAAATGCACCTACCAACATGTTAAAGGGCAATAAGGTTAGAGTCACTAAAGCGTATTTCTCTTGATTGAATTCATGTCTATAGTGCATTATATCTTCAACCAAAAAAAAAGCCCATGGTTGGACCAATGACCATCTTGAGTTTAATATGTGGTCAATGGCAACTCTTGCATAGTTTAAATTGATTAATTTTGTAATGGACCACCTGTATCTTGAGTTTATTATTGATCACCCATCTACTTTTTGTAATTGGTCACTTATATCTTGTTTTTTTGTAGTTGATCAATTAATTGATCTCTTGTTTCTCAAGTTTATAATTGATCACTTGTACCTTCCTTTTGTGTTTTTGATCAATTATATTATGTTTTCTTGTAATTGGTCACTTGTATCGTGTGCTTATGATAGATCACTTGTTTTTTATGTTTGTAATTGATCTCTTGATTCTTGTAGCTATAATTGTTCCTTGTTTCTTAACTTATATATTGGATCATTTGCATCTTGTGTTTGTAATTGAACTTTTGTTTTATTTTGTCTATAATGGATCGCTAGTTTCTCAACTTCATAATTTATCACTTGTTTTTTATGTTTATGATTGATCACGAGTGATTTTTGCAATATATTTTATTTTATTTGCAGGGCCTGAGTCCTGAAGTCATTCTCAAAGAATGGGGCTCATACGATACTATTGCAAATGGATATTTTGCTCTTGTATGGCATTGTATCCCTCGTCAATGGACCAAAATTGTTGTTGTTACCTCCGATTTCCATATGGAACGCTCTCGATTAATTTTTGAATGGGTTTTCGGACTGACGGGGGCCGGCGACTCACAAAGAGGGAGACTATCTAGGGAAAAGGACAAACTGGGAGGAAGTTCCCGAATGGAATTTGTAAAAAATGGAGACTTTTTGCAGGCAAGAGTGCAATTGGAAGAGCCATTGTTATCACAATCTTGGAAATCTGAAGGTTATGATCTCCGATTTGTCTCTGTTTCTGATGAGGGCCTTGACCTGCAAATGTTACGGGTGAGAATTTGCGAGTCTTATTCTCTGACATGATGTATACATTATTTTTTTCTTCTCTCAAACAGAAATTACTTATAGAGGAAGCTTAGAATAGATGACCGTTTAATGCAACTATTGATAACTCATCGATTCATAAAATTTATGTACCTATCTTTTTACCATAAACTATGAATTAATCATAAGGGAAATTGTTTCGTGAAGTCGCTTACACTTCCAGTGTCTTTCTGCTTTCTTCCCCTCCCTCTCCCTCTCCTCCCGCTCCCTCTCCCTCTCCCACCCGCTCCCTCTCCCTCTCCCTCCCACTCCCTCTCCCTTCCCCTCCCCGGCCCCTTCCCCTCCCTCTCCCTCTCTCCCTCCCCCTCCCTCTCCCTCTCCCCCTCCCCCTCCCTCTCCCTCTCCCTCTCCCGCTCCCTCTCCCTCTCCCTCACCCTCTCCCTCTCCCTCTCCCTCTCCCTCACCCTCTCCCTCTCCCTCTCCCTCTCCCTCTCCCTCTCCCTCCCTCTCCCTCTCCCTCTCCCTCTCCCTCTCCCTCTCCCTCTCCCTCCCTCTCCCCCTCCCTCTCTCTCTCCCCCTCCCTCTCCCTCTCCCTCTCCCTCTCCCTCTCCCTCTCCCTCTCCCTCTCCCTCTCCCTCTCCCTCTCCCTCTCCCTCTCCCTCTCCCTCTCCCTCTCCCTCTCCCTCTCCCTCTCCCTCTCCCTCTCCCTCTCCCTCTCCCTCTCCCTCTCCCTCTCCCTCTCCCTCTCCCTCTCCCTCTCCCTCTCCCTCTCCCTCTCCCTCTCCCTCCCCCCCTCCCTCTCCCTCTCCCTCTCCCTCTCCCTCTCCCTCTCCCTCTCCCTCTCCCTCTCCCTCTCCCTCTCCCTCTCCCTCTCCCTCTCCCTCTCCCTCTCCCTCTCCCTCTCCCTCTCCCTCTCCCTCTCCCTCTCCCTCTCCCTCTCCCTCTCCCTCTCCCTCTCCCTCTCCCTCTCCCTCTCCCTCTCCCTCTCCCTCTCCCTCTCCCTCTCCCTCTCCCTCTCCCTCTCCCTCTCCCTCTCCCTCTCCCTCTCCCTCTCCCTCTCCCTCTCCCTCTCCCTCTCCCTCTCCCTCTCCCTCTCCCTCTCCCTCTCCCTCTCCCTCTCCCTCTCCCTCTCCCTCTCCCTCTCCCTCTCCCTCTCCCTCTCCCTCTCCCTCTCCCTCTCCCTCTCCCTCTCCCTCTCCCTCTCCCTCTCCCTCTCCCTCTCCCTCTCCCACTCCCTCTCCCTCTCCCTCTCCCTCTCCCTCTCCCTCTCCCTCTCCCTCTCCCACTCCCTCTCCCTCTCCATCTCCCCCTCACTCTCCCTCTCCCTCTCCCCCTCACTCTCCCTCTCCCTCTTCCTCTCATCTGTGCAGACAAGGAGAGAAAAGGAAGCAAGGAGTATTGAATCTCTTAAGGAACATATATCGCAAATTCACTCTCTCCCGGATCTCCATGCCTGGTTCCATACCGAACACGGGGCTTATAACGTCCGTCAACAAAAGTTTTTCGGTACTCGTGGCGTTGTCGACGATCCAAATCTCGCAGGATACTGAAAAGTTAAAAAAAAAGGCATTTATTTCTTCCAGATCTCGCAGGGTATTAGAAAAAAAAGAAAAAAATGCTTTTATTTTTTCAAATCTCTCAGGATATTTAAAAATTCAAAAATATGCATTTTTGACTTCCAGTTCTTGCGGGGTATTAAAAAATAAATTGGCAATTTTGTCTTCGGAATATCGCAAGTTTTTGAAATTTTTATTGTTATTTTGTCTTTAGTGTGATTTTGAGGCAGATATATCCAGTTCATTGCCTGATATTACAGGACTGCAAACCTGTAGGCAGTAAGAAACCCTTTTATACCCGTGATGTAGGGAGGAGTGAGGAGTTAAGGAGTGAGGAGTCAAGGAGAGAAGAGTTAAGGAGTGAGGAGATAAGGAATGAGGAGTTGAGGGAGGAGTTTGGACATTTGAATGTTGTACAGAACATTTTGAAGGAGAATGAAGACAAATAATTTATGGTCCCTTTTTTGTGTCATTAACCAATTCATTTTTTTGCCATAAAGATCAAAACCTCCCTTGATATTCATTTTATTGATTATGTTTATTATGTTTCTTGTGAGACCCTAGTAATGATAAATTTCAATTTATCGAATGCTTTATTGTGAGAATATTGAAAACCAACCAAACCTAACCGGTTCCATGAGGCGTCACTAGAGTAAAGAAAATTGTGAATAATTGTTAGTATGGGGTTTCAACGAGTGTTATTAATACTAATTCAGTACCAAATGACATTTCTCTTTCTTTCTCTTTTTTTTTTCTCTTTGAATCGCGTAACAAATTAGGGTTAAGAACCACTAATACCGCAATCGGGTTGGCCCTAAAGCAAAAATATGAGAGGTAGCAAGGGTTAGTGGGAAGTGAAGAATTTATAGTGAGAGAAAGGTAAGCGAAAAGGTAAAAAGGCAAAGTATACCTTGGAGTTGATATAAAATCACAGGGTAAACTCCTCGTTGAAAGAAGAATATAGAGGGTAAGCTCTTCACTAACAAAAAGACATGATCTTCTTGAGAGAAACTCTTTACTCTTCTCCTTTCATTCTTTACTGACTCAATAAATAATAACTCGAAAGTATTAAAATGTTATGCGAAGCTCCCCCGGTCATATTTCTATGCAAAGATCTTGGAGAAGCACAAAATTTGTGGCTCAACATTGTTTTATTAGGAATGGTCAAAGCTTAGGAATGGTCAAACCCTAGGCATGACCAAACCCTAAGCATGACCAAACCCTAAGCATGACCAAACCCTAAGCATGACCAAACCCTTAGACATACACTAGAGCAAGAGGTCGTTCTTTGCTCGAATATTAGGAAGGGTCCAGTCATTCTGTATAGATTCATTACTCAAATTCTAGGCGTTTCTTCATTACGGTTTCCCTGAAATCCATACTCAATGGTCCATAGCTCTTTCTCTAACAAGTGACTTCACCTTCCAATAGAAAGAGTTTGTTCCATCAAACATATAGTTTACAGGATGGGCCTATACCCCATGGGCCCATACCCCATTGTTGTATAGGGTCCAATGGGGTGATACAACACAGAAGCTACCTAAAGACCCTTCCCCTCTTGCGTTCTCCTTGTAGATTTGGGACAAAGTACTACAGGCAGGGCTCACCAGAGTGAGCCAATACTTAAGGATTACTTCAAACGTATTCGAACATAGCAACTGTATGGTTTCTACATCAAGCGATACAAGTATAAAGTCTTAAAGAGAATGAATTTTACACAAGGATACCACAACACAAATTTGCGGTATTTTTGTGCAATCAGAGCTTGTACAAACTTGAGTTTATAGAAATTTCCAAGTCCTACCGTTGAGCCCCCGGAGTGTCTTATTGACCGGGACGCTTACATTAAAAGCACTCACCACTTCTCCCCATTCTTCAACACAGTCCCTCTAACATGGTTTATGAGTTGTTTTTTTGGTCCCTTGGTTGAGGTGTTCGGGGCCTTGATATGTTTTTCTGGGCTTGTTCTTTTATTCTAAACAAAAATATTCCTCCAATAATTTCTTCTCATGACGTCTCGTCTAGTGGTTGTCACCAAGCCAAATCGGGAGATCCACCCCACACTGTTGTGTCTTTCCTTTAGCGGTTGTTGCTGCTATGGGTGTCTTTGTTTTGCATGCCTTTTTTATGTGTGTTCCTTTCTTTCGCTTTGTTTTTCCTGTTTGCTAGCTTCCCTCCACCTGTTTGGTCTTGCCACCCCTTTTGTACCCATGGAATCAGATGGTTACTATTGTGCTTTTTAACACCTTGAGAGGTCTTGGGAGGATCGAACATGATTTTTTGTGGGTCCTCCAAATTTAAAGTCAAAACGAAAAATAAAATATATGGATTGAGCATGGTAACAACCGAAGACCACATTTTGTAAATGTACACTATTACATCACATGTACAAAGCCTAACCGCAAATTAGGGTAAATTTTGACACCAATGAACTCGTAAAGATGAAATAGGGTCCCTCTTTACATTTGATTGCTTCGACGAAATCAGCAAGTACACCGTGTATCGCTATTACACCGTGAATCGCTATTAGCGTAATGAAATAAATAGCGTAATGAAACAATTAGCGTTATTTACGCTAATTGGGAATTTCAACTTTTTTCCAAAAATATTTATTCTAATTTATCATTAAGGGTGAACCTCCATCAGGCGAAAAGTGGGGTTCTTTACTGGAAAAAGTGTACTTTCGTACATATCCAGCTCATTTTCGTACATAGACGAACTGATTTTTATTTTATTTTTTTTAAACATGATTACTGTCGGCGCGTCAAGATTCTCCAAACTTCTGGGCGACAACGTCGACCGTCCGATTACATGTTTTCGAAGCAAGCGGTCACGTCGTCCAGTGATTAATTACTCTCCTCAGGAGGAGAGTCATCAATCACCGGACGTGTAAAATGTTTACGCGTGGAAAGGTGACGTACGGGCCACGCGCCTTCGGACAGGCGGGAAACAAATCCAAGGAAAACCACAAAAAAAAAAAAATTGTTGAAGAATGTGTCGTGACGCCTCCTCCACGATCCGCTGACATCAGGAATTTATGGCGCCACGACAAAACACGAACGACAAAACAGCTACAAAAAATACAAAACACGAACGTACAAAATGTACATTCACGTAATTTAATTTTGCGACTGGATGTACGGATACAAGTCCAAATATTGTGCTTTTGGAATCTTTTACTGCTCGTCGTCATAACATGAACCTATGTGCGTCCAATCGAAAGAAAGCACGTACGCGATAGATTCCATTGCTGACACGACCTGATGGAGAAGTGAACGAAGTATTACTGCCAGTAAACGTTTCCGTACGATTACTGTCGACGCGTGATGGAGGGTTACCCTACGAGCGTTGTTCCATTAGGCGGTCTCTGTAAACATCAAAATTTTGTTTACTGAAGCGACCGTTCCATTGTGCCGGGTCAGTAACCGACATTTGTTTTTGCGTGGCACACTTCGATTTGGCCACGTAATAAAATAATACGATTCTGGTAATCTTCAGAGAATCTCTGGCAGCAAATTGTGACCACGTATTCGTACCAGCGAAGGTAAAAAGTGACTCGTACGACGTATTGAATAAAATCTGTACGAGAGGACGAAACTTAAGATTTGTAAATGCGTACGAAAATGTCAAAATGGTTAGTGGATCGCGTGAAACAATATCCTCCGTCAAAGATTTTTTTGCGTCTTCCGGTGGCCTCGCATCCTCCCTGGCGGAAGACACATGTCATATGCGACGTGTACCCACCTGGTCGCGCGGTCGTCGTGGATATTTGTTCACTTTTCCACGAGGCACGATGTTATTCGTTCAGGCGCTAAGAATTGACCTACTCCGGGCCACTTGTTGCGAACTGAAAGTGTCAGACGATGGAGTATCCGATTATGCATCCGACGGTCCACGTTTACGCCCATAAACGTGGAGAATCAAATCCCTCATTCAGTAGGCTTGTTTTTCTGACATTTTTTTTTTTGGTACGGTACTGTACGAAAGAGTACGGCTTTCAGTAGACAACGACATTTTTCCCCTAATGGAACCTTACCCTAACTCTAATTTGTAAACTGCTTTGTAATAATTGTCGGCGCATAATATCTTCACACTAAAATATGTGCATGTACAAAATTGTTCAAATCGTACGCCATTTCATCGCCGACCTCATTTCATCGTTTTTCTCCAGAGCACGTTTACATGTGTAAATATTTTTTTTGTACTTTTTTACTTTAAAAAGTACAAAATAGTACGAATCTGACAGACCGTACACCGCACTATTTAAAATGGCACTGTATTAGAGTTACTAATCATAGTAAATGTGGTACCTCAAATAACGTTTAGGAACATTTAGTCATTTACAATTATTAATTATATTTGAGGATTTGTCGAAAAAAACAGGGTACCTCAATTAGAGTCATGAACGCTAATAGCGATTCACGGTGTAGTGTTGATGTTTTTTATCCACTTAAAACATCTTTTCTCCGCGCACACGTTTGATTTTCGGTGGGAGACCACCAATAAGAAGGTGATAATCATACCTTTGAATCGCAACCGTCGCATTAAAAATCTGACGACTGTGCAAGAAGAAAAAATGATTTAAGTCGGAGAAAAAACATCAACACTAATAGCTGTACAGGGTGTAGAACTGTAGGGTTCTATTAGCTTGTCGAATTCAGCAGACGAAGTAAAAGTACACCGCGTGTCGCTATTGAAGTTAATAATTTTTTCGTCACAACATCTTTTCTCCGTACACACTTGTCCGATTTTCATAGGGGACCGCCGATGGGGAGGTGATTTTTTTTAATTTCAATCCCAACCGTTAGATCCATGATTGGACAATTTTGTACGGAAAAAATATGTTTTAAGCGGCAGAAAAAATATCAACACTAATAGAGATACACGGTGTATAGGTAAACGGGGGAAAGGTACTCGTTTTGCAAAGGTCACTCAAATTGTGAAGCGCTATTTAGGGTAACCTTCCATCAGGCGCTCCCAATAATCGTACGAACACGTTTACTGGCACTAATATTTGTAACACCCTTCCATCAGGTCGTGCCAGTGAATGAGGTGTTAGATTGCGATTGGTACCACGTAGGACATGTTGAGCCGCCCGGGAATAATCATCATCTCCAAAAGGACAAAATCGCAGCTGCGTATATGTACGGGCTGACGCCGATTAAAATATCTAGTAGCGTCACGCTTATGTACAATCTGAACGTTCTTAGGGTTGTTGTGGTATCAACGACCACGAAAACCGTTGCAAAATAAAAGTTTGTACAAATGTCGAAGAATGTACCATTTGTACGTGAATCGTTGTATCGCACATTTATGAAGGAGACGTCACAGGATGTCCTACAACCAAGTTTTCTTTGTCGTCGAACAGGCTGGCTATACTAGGATACTGCAGAGGAAGTATTTACACGCTATGTTGCTAAGTGCATGTTTACCATGTAAGAAGCTGTAAACATGTT
>JBBHKE010002678.1:5000-111641 GCA_037447655.1 Zygnema cylindricum | reverse complement strand
GGTACTGATTTTTGTCCGTACCGTAAGTCGTACATTATATATTACTGGATCTATGTATCCCGTAATTCATTTCAGTTAAATGGTTTATCGCACGTATACATATTTAAATAAATATCAAACTATATGCTACGTAACACTACCGCTAGACTTAACGACTAAGGCTACCGGCTATATCCTATCTGCCGTCCGGAAGGTACAAGGATCAAATCCTGCCGCCGGCACATACCTTTTAATTAAATAAATAAACCCTAATATAAAATTCCCGTAAACCTCATGATAGCCAAGGTAGCCATGGCTCTAGCTTCCTCTCCAATTTCTCAGTGACTGCGACAAGTTTGAGAGTTGGAGAGAGAAGTTAGAGATAGACTGCCTCGACTTCTATATTTCTTTTCAGACCTAGAAAATACTAATAAAACCATTAGTTTCTATAATCGTTACATTAAATTGTGACGGATGTAGAATTGGGTGTATTTTGTGACGGTTGTAGACGACTACAAAACTTGTGACAATTGATGACGTTTTCAAAATAGTGACGGTTGTAGGCGTTAGTTTCTTCTGACATTGTAGATGTTTAGAGTTTGTGTCATTTGACGTCACGCACACTTATGATAGCGACGACGTCACTAGTTCCCAAACAATCCGCCGTGGTTTCGAGATTTTGATTTTTCATCCTAACTCACTCGACTTGCCATCAAAACAAGCCCAAAGATAGTCAAAATCAATATTTTTCACAGATCTTTCACATGATACCACTGTTGACGTTTTTCATTGCAAGAATTATGAGATAGACGAGGTAATGGGAGAGGGAGAAAGAAAGAGGCGCCTTCACGGACTTTGCGTTTGACAAAATGGCGTCCGTTGGTAAAGACCCCTCCACAGTCCCAGTACCGAAAAAAGTACACGGAAAAAAGTACGCACAAGCCTGAAACGTGTAGTGAGTTTATTTTTAGGTGTTCCGCGCATATTTTTTTTTATGAAACTTTAGTGAAAATCACCTCGCAAGGTGATTTGAGTAGTAGTTTGAAGATGAGCTGGAGGGACCAGAAAGTGGGTCGAAACGCGCTAGACGACAACCTTTAGTATATTTAAAGTTTCAAATTGATGCAAATTGTATTGTGGTAATTTCACTTTTCTGGTACGGTTGTGAATTTTCTTGTTACGTGCTTAGTTTTAGAGGAAAACGATAAAAAAAAATCCTTACTTTATCACGTAGGAAAGTGCTTTTAGTGAATTCCAAGCGGTAATACAGGTAAAATTAACTGAGGTTGTCGCTTCGGATAAGAGGTCGCAAAAGTCAAAATTTCAGATGACTGAATTCGACTTTTTTTTTTCAAAATTTGAACACACGGAGTATGATCGAGTTATTACACTCACTTGAATTGTTACTCGGTACTCGGTACCCTATACGCGTTTGCGAAAAATAAAAAGTTAACCGAAACTCAATTTCTTGCGACTACTCGTACCGGAATAAGTACAAAATTAGTGGTGCAAAGTAAAATAATGTTGGATAGTATGGACTTTACAAGGGCAAGAGATACCTACGAAACCTTCATTTTATTTTTTCGTTTTTTGCATACCCGCTCGTACCCTAAAAAAAAAATTATGGTTCACCGGGTCAAATCCAACTGGCCCCCAAAATTCGGCACGCGAATCCGTTCCGGATGTGACGGGTTTGGACGGGTACAGATCCGGGTACCAAATTGCTACGGTACCTTTGCTTCGAATAGTATGGCGAGAAATTAACAGTTGATGTGCGAATGATGAAGTGGGATTCATTGCGATATATCGTCCTCTCTCATGCTATGCTACTCTAGTTCATAATTAAATGGGTCTTTCATTATATTTCGTTTTGCGTAAAAATTCCTCTACCAAAAGGGCAAAACAAGTATTTAGTATTAGCGCCCGCGCTAAAGAGTGAATGTGCCCGTAAATAAAAACATGTGGAATTGCCACCAACTTCGATATGTGACAAACGTTTTAACTCAACATTACGATAACAAATTTTACCTCTCGTGTGCACAATAACTTTAATGTTAAGATTCGTTTTTGTCCGACTTTGTACTGAAAGGCTAAACTACAAATTTTTTGGTTGATTTTAGTAATTATAAAGATTTACACATAGCAGTTATAACAAGCCCCTCGCATAGTCTATTATATGATGTTTCAAAAAGATTATACCCTTTTTATAGTGAACTGTGAACCGCGTAAACGACTGAGCAAGATTCCTTATCGATTTTGATAATTTTGTTTATTTGAACACAATCATGGTGAGCCTAGGTCGTTGAGAATTGAGAAGTGGAGAAATGTTGTCTGTATTTCGTGTAGCTGTCGGATACCCTTGAATTAAACAGGCAGAGAGGATGAATGAAATAAGAAGCAGGTGCAGAATAAAACATGACGAAGTAACTAATGTTAACATAGCTATGTTAAAATCCGTTTGTCCAATAGGGAAATAAAATACACAATGCGCTGAAAAGAGAAGGGTTTTGCGGATGGAGAATGCTTCAAAGCATAGTCTGTCATGGTACTCGTTCGAAAGATGTATGGCACAAGGAATCTCCGGAAAGGACAACAATGTTAACGTTCGCGTTGAATGTCTGTACTAAAGGAGGCGAATGGGGATCGTAGGGATGGTCCAACATCTATAATTTTTATTAAGGCGAAAGGCTTCCGTACGTTTAAAGGGTACATCGACTTTCGTCTAGTGTTACATCTGTAAAAAAATAACGTTTTTAAAAGACGTTGAAATACAAGGTGTAAAGAAAAGATGAAGTCAATGGAGAGGTGACAGAAGTGGTTGCTAGCGCAAAGCACCCAACGCTAAGCGACAACAAGTAGGTGAAAATAACAAAATTGTGTTTTGTTTTTCGAAATTCACTTTTAGCGATTCATACTAAAATTCATATTAATATATTCACACTATTCGTTTCGTGCAAGATACTCATCATTTGAATAATGAAATGCCGACGTGCATTGAATAAAGTGAAAGAACGATTCTCACGGTATTGCTAATTTGTTGCAAAGAGCCGAGGCAGATATGAGATCATCTATTGTCAACGCTATTTTATTATTTGAAATAGTCATAACCGACATAGTTTTATTTACTCTAATAACGACGGCTTGTGTACTTCGGGAAGTAATTTTGCATTTTTCGTACACGCGTACACGGTCAACTGTAAAAAATAACTTGTATGTTTTTGAGAAGATTAACAAGTGTGAAAAAACTTTTATGCCAGTTATATGACGTTTTTACCAAAATCGAAGTGGATAAACTATGTCGCGCCTCAATTTCCTAAGCCTGACCAAAAAAAAACGTAAAAAGAATCGCGACAATACTGAAACCCTATGAACAGATAACTTTTAAAATTGGTATGGTTTCACGTGGCTCCCTGTTCTTTCATGAATGATTCTTTCCATAAGCAACAAACATTTTGAACCCCAAAATTCTCTCACGTCTAACAGTTCGCGAGTCATCTTTTCGCAGGTTGCATTGAGGTAAAAAATGGTAATATTTGTTTTTTCAAATGTATATTTTTGAATTTGTCCATAAATTGCATAATTTTTGTACCAAGTCTTTTGTCGTGTTATAGAAAAATCTTGTTAATGACATTTCCGTTGATAAAACAGAGTTTCCTCCGTCGATGTCGTTGGGATGCATTGGTCGAAGCGATCGAGCGCCAAAATCGGGGCATTAATCGATTCAAAAGTATAGATATCGTTTGCGTCCGTCTGTGTTTGTCCGGTTCGGTTTTCACTGTACAGCAACTTAGTATCTTTCGATATGTAGATTTTTTTGCGACTCTTCGTGTCTGTAGGATAGTCTCTGAGCGGCTTCCCGAGCGGCATACTTTTGCACGTGCTGAAACCTATTACTCTTGTTTACGTTTGTCAGGTTAGTTTATATTTGTCGTGTTTGAGAGATATTCTAAAGAGTGGGGAAATCGGCACCAATTCATGGCGCTTTATTTCCAGTAATTAAAAGGTGTCTCCAAGAGGAAGAATATATCTCTAAAGGAGATGGCAAGGGCCATGGTTCATAGCGCTCGCCATGATGTCTTTGGGTTGGGGGTGGAATCCTCACAAAAAAAAATACATTTGCAATCGGTGACTCACATCGGTCTCTTGTAACCAAAACGCCTTACGAGCTTTTATACGGGAGAAAATCGACAATTCATCATATTCGAAATTGGGGATGTCGACATTGATAAAAACACATGATTGTTGCACCAAAATATGCACAGCGGAAGATTTACCTAAACAGTCTCACAATCTCCTACGCACTAAATAACTTACAAGCACTACAGTACCAAATGACACGAACCTTAACCAACACTCGAACAAAACAAGACATAACAAAAACTGCCGACGCCAACTGATCACAAAATAAACGAAACATAAACCAAGACTAAGGGTAACCTTCCATCAGGCGTTCCCAGTAATCGTACAAACACGTTTACTGGGAGTAATATTTGTAACACCCTTCCATCAGGTCGTGCCAGTGAATGAGGTGTTAGATTGCGATTGGTACCACGTAGGACCTATTGAGCCCCCCGGGAATAATCATCATTTGCAAAAGGACAAAATCGCAGCTGCGTATATGTATGGGAAAACGCCGATTAAAACATCTAGTAGCGTCACGCTAATGTACAATCTGAACGTTCTTAGGGTTGTTGTTGTATCAACGGCCACGAAAAACGTTGCAAAATTAAAGTTTGTACAAATGTCGAAGAATGTACCATTTGTACGTGAATCGTTGTATCGCACATTTATGAAGGAGACGTCACAGGATGTCTTACAACCAAGTTTTCTTTGTCGTCGAACAGGCTGGCTATACAACCAAGATTTTTTTGTCGTCGAACAGGCTGGCTTTGATGTCACACGGTACACTCCATTTGCCACATGTAAGTTTATTGCTTCACGTTTGTCATGGATCGACTTTGACTTTAAACGTGGACCAAAACACGCGTCCAGTAATCACAAACTCTCCTCCCGAAGACAATAGGAGGAGACTAGCTACGTACTGGAAACAAGAAGCGTTTGCGTCGAAAATTGAAAATCGGACGGTGGTATTTTTCTCCAAGAAGTCTGGAGAATCTCAACAAATTTTTAGTAAACATCTTTTGTAAAAAAAAAAAAAAAAATAGTACAACCTAGTACGGAAGGGTAGTTTCTCCAGTAAACAACCCACTTTTCGCCTGATGGAAGGTTACCCTAAATCAAAACACAAACTGAACAAAATCGTGAATCTAGCTGATGCGCCGATTCACCCAATAACCTAACTAACATTGGCTTAAGTCGATCACGTGAAACAGAGGGGGAATTCGCATCGAGAAGTTAGACTGGAATTTTTGTTGGATATAGTGCCAAAGGAATTTTTTACCGGGCTAATGATCCGATTCTTCACATTGTGAAAGAATCTTGCAATGTCTGTTAGATTTAGTTTCGTGCGTACACAGTACACGCACGAAACTTCTCATTTTGGAGTTTCGCATATCGAAGAAGAAGCATGTATGCCTTCTTTCGTGGAAATCTCCTTTCAGATTTAGTTTCGTGCGTACATAACACACACACGAAACTTCTCATTCTAGAGTTTCGCATATCGAAGAAAAAGCGTGTAACCTTTCTTTCGTGGAAATTTCCTTTCAGTGTTTTTTGCCCGGAATGAGACTAAAGTTTACCGCCTTGCTACTTTGCTTGCTATACTTTGTAAGATAGTTAGAGAGGCTATATAGGCAACAGAGTTTAGCTGCAGAATTATCCTTGGTTTAGCTTTGGATCAATTGAAGAGTAAAGATGTAGATCCTTTGTGATCGATTAAGAGAGAGGGGAAGATCCTTTGTGATCAATTAAAAGAAAAAGCTAAAGATCGTTCGTGGTCAATTAAGAGAGAGGTGGAGATCCTTTGTGGTCAATTAAGAGGTGTTGCGGATCCTTAGTGATCCATTTGGAGAATAGAGGAATTAAGGAGTAAAATCATTTTTGAGTGATCTTTTAAGATTGTAGAGTTTATCTTTGAAGAGAGAACAAGAGGAGAGAATAGTTGATGTAATGAGGCTTCGGCCAAAAATACTTATAATTCTTTTAGCTGATTATCCTCTTGTATTTTATGAGCTTCCACTGTGTAATGTTTTTTTTTTGTTAGCATTTAATTTTAGTGGGTAATTTATTTTAAGATCCAACAATTGGTATCAGAGGAGGTTATGCTTCAGTTTATGAGAGACGTGTAAGCAACGAGAAGGAAGTGTGAATTCTGTTTTGAGGTGCTCAGTTTGAGTTTCAAGTTCGGGAAAATTTGCAATTCGGATGTTGGGCTACGAAATTCCGTGGATGAGTTAATGACATTTAAGAAGATGAAAAAAGAGGATAAATTTGATTCTTATTCTGGTTTGAAAGAAGAAAAAATTAGAGATAAAGTGGAGATAGAGAGAGGTTGGTGTATGGGAAAAAGAAGAGGAATAATCTTTCCCCCATGGCGGCTTCGACGTCCCGTTCGGAGAAACCGTTCGGTTTTTCTCGGAGTTTTATTTGAGGAAGAACTCGGATGTATGGAGGCCCGAGTAAATTGGAAGATCAATTTCCGAAAACGTTCGGCAAATTGATCTTGTATATTGATGCCAGATTGCTATCTGAAGCAAGAGGTAGTAAGGGGAAGAATCTTTTGCCGCATGATCCGGATTCCTATTTTGATGGAGATGGAGACGAGAGTGGAGGAGACAATGTATTGAAGAAAAAGGAGAAATAGAAGAGGTAAATTGTCAGTTAGAATTCCGAGGAGGAGAGTGTTAGGTACAATTGTTGAATCTAGGTTTACGTGATGCTTGTTCTTTTTTAGTGTGGATTAGATTTGGTCTCGCGTCACTTCGCGTACTTAATTTGGTTTCATTTAGAACTCCGTGCGTTGGTTCGCAGATTCGGTTTTGTTTCGAACAAGACAAAATGAGCCCGTTACACGGGCAAGGTTCGTGTTTGTGTTTATGCTTGTATAAAGTTTTTGGCCAGTGTAATGGTTTGAGCCCTTATTGTCCAATTCACACGGATTTGGATTTTTTTTCCGATTTTCACGTAGTATTCGCGACTTTTATACTTTTCTTAAAATCTGTTTAGTTTTCGCTGTATATAACATATACGAAAATGTAAGGAGAGCGTAATCATAGAAAATCCTTAAAAAATCTTAAAATGTACGGAAAATTAATAGAAATGTACAGTAATATACGGAAAGTGTACCATACAAAACCTAATGGTACAACATTTTTTTAGCAGTCATACTCAAATATAAAGGAATGTACGACAATGTACCCTAGAAACCCTAAAATCCCCCCTTTAATTACCCTAATATGTAGGAAAATGTACGACCACTGTACGTAACTACACGAAAAGTGTAGCGCAGTTGTATTGAACTATACGGGAATGTACGTAAATGTAACCTAGAAACTCTTAAATATATAACCCTAACAGGTACGGAAACTACGGACGATGTACTTACATGTGTGAAAAGTGTGGGGTTGTTATACTCAAATATTCGGAATGTAAGGAAATGTACTCTAAAGCCCGAAAAATCCCTTAAATAACCTTTAAATGTGTAAAATGTAGAGACATTGTCAGTAATGTTGGGTATCGAGGGCCTGTTTCCAATATTATATATATATATATATAGAATTCGAGGTACCCGATATTCGATGTATCGCTTCGATATATCGAGAAGCAAAATATCGCGATATTTTTGCGATATATACATTTATTTTTCATCTAAATTTTTTTCAACCCCCCCCCCCCCCCCTTTGGCGCACGCTCACCGGGAGGGGTGGGGGGGGGGGGGGGGGGATTTTCCGTACAAAATTCCGTACTGTATTCCATACTATATATGTACGAACAACCATTTTTTACCCAAATATATCGCAAAAATGTATGTTGGTCTCGGTACGATATATCGCAGACCCTGACCGATCGATATTCAATATATCAAATATCAAAATTATCCCGATATGATTTCACCCGATACCCAACACTAATTGTCATGAAATGTACAGAAATGTACTGCTACATTGGCAAGTACGCATTTTATAACATTTTTTTCATCGTTAAATGCGAATCGTGCGTAGTATTCGCTCGTTTGTTTTGTGCGCATTATACGCACGGGACATCTATGGCCAATTTGCACGCTATGCGCCACTTTTGGCGAACCGCACTTACTTTTAACGACGTTTTTTTAGGGGGCGGTATGGCTGGTAGTCTGTACTGGGGACTGTTGGCATAATAGATTGTGTCGGCCATACGGCAGTCTGTATTGCGACGCACGACAACGCTACATTGTGCCAGCGGTACGGTGGTCCGTACCGCGACCCATGGCAACGCTACACCGCGAATCGTTATTAGTGTCAAAGTCACTAATTTGGGTTCTTAAAATTTTGATTTTTTTCCTCAAATAGGATTACATGATATTAATTTTTCTTTGACGTTAATTAAGGTACCGTACAAAATAGGGTAAAGAACGAAAATACAATAATATCAAAATAGTGTGGTGTACGGTCGATGTCAGACCGTAGATAAATGTACCTCTCTAAGTGAAAATTTTACAAAAAATGAATTTAATGAGACGCTCACGCATAGAAATGTGCGCTAAAAAAACGGGATTAAAACGTGATTATTCTGACATGTAAATTAGTCTGATCTGTACGGATATTTAATTTTCACGACGGCGTACGATTCCTACTATTTTGTAATGTATATAATTTTACGGGGAATATTCCATTTTTGTTGTTCGCAAATTATCATTAAGCCGAAATGAGAATACACCTTTTTGAAAAAAAAATCAAATTCTTAATTAGCATCAATTATGGTAAATTTTCTTCAACGCTATTGAAACTTTGACACTAATAGCGATTTGCGGTGTACATTGAGCCAGTCGTACATCGGTCTGTATCGTGACACACGACAACGCTACATTGTGCCATCCGTACGGTTGTATGTACCGCGACAGAGGTAACGCTACACCGCGCATCGTTATTAGTGTCAAAGTTTAAATAGTGTGGAAGTAAATATACCGTCATTGACGTTAATTAAGATTTAAAAAAAAAAAAAAAGTGTATTCTAATTTCGGCGTTTATGCTAATTTGGGAACAGCAAAAATGGAATATTCGTTGGACGATTATATACATTAATATATGTATCCGTACAAAATATTAAAAATAGTATGCCGTCGTGAAATTTAAATATCCGTACATGTAAGACTAATTTACGTGTCAGAACAATCCCGTTTTTTTAGCGCACGATCCTATGCGTGCGCGTCTGATTTAACTCATTTCTTGTAAAATTTTCACTTGAAAAGGTACATTTATGTACGGTCTGACATCGACTGTACACCACACTATTTCGATATTTTTGTAATTCGTCCTTTACGCTATTTTGTACGGTACCTTAATTAACGTTAAGGAAAAATTAAAATCATGTATCCTATTAGAGGAAAAAAACCAAAATTTTAAGAACCCAAATTAGTGTCGTTGACACTAATAGTGATGCGCGGTGTAGCGATACGGCGGTCTATTCACCGACGGATGTCAGCGTAACATTACGCCAGCCGTACGGCGGTCTGTACACTGACGGTTGTCAGCGTAACATTACGCCAGCCGTACGGCTGACGGTTTTCAACGTAACATTACGCCAACCGTACGGCGGTTTGTACACTGACGCTTGTCAACATAACATTACGCCAACCGTACGGCGGTCTGTTCACTGACGGTTGGCAGCGTAATATTACGCCAGCCGTACGACTGTCTATACACCGACGGTTGACAACGTGAGATTACGCCAGGCGTACGGCTGTCTGTAAACCGACGGTTGTTAGCGTAACATTACGCCAACCGTACTGCGGTCTGTACACCGGCAGGTGGCAGTATAGAATTCCGCCAGCTGTACAGCGGTCTGTGACGCGACGGGCAGCAGTGCTTCATTGTGCCCACGGTACGGCCGTCCGTACTGCGTGTGACGGAAAAAATCCAAGACAGACACATCGCCTATATAAGGATTTCCGGAGGGGCGAACACCGTTCTCTTATTTATATACTGATAGTTTGATGTAGTATTTCGTGCGTGTACTTTTTACACGTACAAGATTAGATTTAATTATGTTTAAGTTCTAGTACCTTACGTCGAGAATTTTCGTTTCGTGCATTGTATGTCTAGTATGTTCGTTTCACGTAAGTTAAGTTTGTCGTACAGGACTATCAGTTTGGTTTCTAGTAGTTTCATTTTGTTTTGTACCACATTTACGTCTAAGTACATTTAGACACTTCTAGAGGTAGTGTTCAAGATTGTTTCCACGACTTAGTTTAAAAGCCATCGTGTGAGTTAGAAATAATAATTAGGAATCAATCAAGAGTCAATTAAGGAGGAAAAAATTAAGAGAAGTGTAATGTTTAAGAATTGAGTTAATATAAGTTTATTTTATTGAGTATTCAATTTCTCTCTATCTTGGATTATGAGCTTTCAATGTGTTATAATGTTTGATTTGATTTCAGTTTCGCTTCCGCATTGAGACATACAAGTATTTGTGAGCGCATTCTGATTGACTCTTATTTCTATCAATTGGTATCACAGCAGTGTTTATTCTGCTTGTATTTGAGTTCAGAATTGATTAAGAATTGAGAGTTTATGAGTTATGGTGGAGGAATACTCCGAAAAGAGAGAAGACACTGAAATCACTTTTGGACTTGGAGAATCCGAGAGGCTATCAATGGCGAATGAGAGTCTCACAATTCAGTTTGATCCAACGACTATAGAGGAACTATACGAATTTCCAAAAAAAAAAAAGAGAAGGACAATCTTTTGGTAAAACTCCTACCTTTGGGGGCTATTCAGATGATGAGAGTTCTAAGAAGAGTAAAAAGGGCAAAATGAAAGTACCTTTTCATGATGATGATGATGAGTCGAGTTCAGATGAAGAGTCAGATTATAAGGTGTCTTCTAAGACTATCATGTTTAATGGAAATAATTATCCTGTATGGAAGAGATATATTCACGGAACCTTTACTCCAAAGAAATTGTGGAAAATACTTACTGGAGAAGAGAAAAGACCATTAGATGCAAAAGGAAGGAAAAAGTGGGATGATAAAGATATGGCAGCTATGACTGCATTACTTCAGAGTAGTAGTAGTTCAGTTCATGAGCATATGTTAACTCATGATACGGCTCATGCTTGTTGGACTCATCTACAAAATTTGTATGAGAAGGGATTTGCAACTAAGTCTAATTATGTATTTCAAGACTTTATTCAGTTTAGGATGAAAAGTAATGAGTCGATTGATGATGCTTTAAAAAGATTTAATTTATTGATAGAGCAGTTGAATAGCGCAAGAAAGTTTTCTCTTGAAGATGAAAAAGTATTTGTGTTTCTAAATGGATTACCATCTAAGTTTGATGTCACCCTTGAAGTCATAAGATCTACAAAGAAACCCACTTTTGATTTTGCTATTAACCTTCTAAAAGGTGCAGAAAAAAGTAAAGAGAAAGATGGTAGAGGATTTGGAAATTGCAATGTAAACCTCGCTGACACATCTGAGGTATATTCTAAACGTGGTCATGGAGGAAGAGCAAGATTTAGATCAAAAGGGGGTAGAAACAATTTTTAGTATTCAGGATTTGGAAGAGGATATAACGATCAAGGTGATGTAAGTCATGTTACTTGTTATAAGTGTAATAAGGAGAGACACATGGCTACTAACTGTCCAGATAGGGAAAAGCAATGCAATATTTGTTGGAAATGGGGACATGTTAGTGCTCAGTGTTTTCAACGAAATGGAGGAAAATCATCTTACTACTCGGAAAGAGGAAGAGGTCGAAGTGGACAACGAGGACAAGGTCGTGGAAGATTCGGACAATCACGTGGAGGAGATTATCAAACACACTATTCAGATTTTCATGACGATCAAGGTGATAAGTCTCTAAAATTTTCTATGATGATGAAAGAAGATGAAAATGTTGTTGTCAATTCTGCAAATTCTGCATGTGGGAGTCAAAGTTATAAAGATTGGATAGTTGATTCAGGTGCAACTCATCATGTTTGTAGTGATTTAAGTTTGTTTACAGATTTGAGAAAGCTTATAGTTCCTAAGACTATTACGGTTGCTAGTGGACATGTTGTTCTGATAGATACTGTGGGAACTGTCAAAATAGATTTACCTGTTAAAAATATGAATGGTAAAGTTGTTGTAAAGAAAGTGAATCTTTTCCTGATGGAGTTGTAAACCTTGTCAGTGTTCCTCAGATACAAAAGAATGGTGGTAGAGTAACCTCGTTTGAAAATGAAAGAATAGTTTTCCAAGATAGAGAAGGAAATCAATTTGGAGAAGGTTATGTAACTGATTATGTGCAAAGTAAGTTAAAATGGATTAGACCACAGGAAAATCAGAAATCAGTAATTTCAGTTAATGTTTTAAGTTCTGAAAGAGGAGATCTATGTTTATGGCATCATAGACTTTGTCATACTTCTGAGTCTAATATAAAGAATATGATGAAAATTGCAGCAGTAAGAGGATTAGAGTGTGTATCAAGAGAGAAAGTTCAAGGTTGTAATGGTTGTAGCAAAGGGAAACAGATTAGAAAATCTCATCCTGTAAAAGATGTGAAGTATAGAGTTAGTGCTCCTCTTGAGCTTGTTCATGTTGACTTATGTGGAGATGTCAAACTAGTAAGTCTAGGAGGACATAAGTATATTTTTTTTATTGTGGATGATTATAGTCGAAAGAGTTGGGTGTATTTATTGAAACATAAGTCAGAGGCGTTATATAAGTTTCGAGAATTTGTTGTAATGGCTAGAAAAGAGAAACACATAGAAAGTTAAAATCAGTAAGATCAGATAATGGAGGAGAATTCGTTGCTTTTAAAAGCTTTTGTCAGAAAAGAAGGATTAAGCAGCAATTTACGGCTACATACTCACTTGAGTACAATGGAGTTGCTGAGAGAAAGAATAGGACTCTTCAAGAGATGGTTAGAGCTATGCTACATAGCACTAAACATAGTGTAAGGTTTTGGGGAGAAGTTGTTCTTACAGCAAATTATATTTCTAGCAGAAGACTAACTTGAGTTTTTGGAGATATGACGCCTGAAGAATTGTTGGAGTGGCAGGATTCTAGCTGTTCGACATTTGAGGATTTGGGGATGCCGAGCCACTGTCTACATGGAGAAAAGATATCGAGCGGGAAAATTCAGTCCCAGATCTTGGACGGGTATTTTTGTTGGATATAGTCCAAATTCAAGTCAATACAAGATTTTCAATCCCGGTACTCGAACAGTTGTCGAATAAAGAAATGTGGATTTCACAAAAATTTGGCGAAAGCAATGGAGTTTACAAAGGATAAGGAAGAAAGTTTGGATTTTGAGGAAGAGAGCAATTTTGAGGAGTTCAAAATTAATGACGAGAGTGACGAAGAGGAGGAAGAAGAATTTCCATTGAAGAAAAAGAAATCTGTTAAGGTTGGTAAGAGATCTGAATCCTCCCAATCAGATTCTAAAAGCTTGAAAAGTGAGAATGGAAGTCAAAGTTCTAAGTCTAGTGAAAGATCCCTTAGCACACAAAGAAGTGAATGTAGTTTGCCATCAGTGAGTGAGAAAGATGAGAGAGATGATGTTGTTGAAGAAGAAGTTGTTGTTAGCAGAAGTAATCGAGCAAATAAAGGAAAGGCTCTTGAGAGATTAACTCATCATATGAATGCTAAGGATAAGTCGGTTAATTTTATTTCAGATGCTAGGTTGAATGAGTTTCTTTTATAGCAATTACTGAGTGAGCCTCTGAATGGGGATCCTAAGTCCTATTCAAAAGCTGTAGCATCAAGTGATTGGAATGAAAAGTGGAAACCAGCTTTTGAGAAAGAACTTAAGTCTATAGAAGAAGTAGTTTTACCAGAGGGAAAAAAGTCTTTTGACTGTAAATGGATATTTAAGACTAAGACGGGTGCATCAGGTGAAATATCAAATATAAGGCAAGATTAGTCGGTAAAGGTTTTCAACAGAAATAAGGTATAGATTATAGAGTAACATATGCACGTATAGTTAAGTTTGATAGTTTAAGGATGATTATTGTGATTGCTGCTGTTGAGAGAAAGCATATCCACCAAATGGATGTGGAGACTGCTTTTCTAAATGGAGAATTGGAGGAAAAAGTTTATATGAAGATTCCAGAAGGAGTTTCGGGCAAACCTGGACATGTGTGGAAGTTGAAGAAATCTCTCTATGGACTCAAGCAAGCACCAAAGACTTGGTATACTCATCTTCATAAGGTACTTTTGGATTTTGGTTTTGTACGTACATTTTCGGATTTAGGTGTTTATGTGAAAGGAGAAGGAGTTGATCAAATTATTTTCAGTGTGTATGTTGATGATTTTATTATGATTTCAGATAGTCTTGAAAGGATTCAGGAATTGAAATGTTTTCTTAGTAAATTCTTCAAAGTTACTGATTTAGGAGAAGCTAGATACATTCTTCGTATTGAGGTGATACGAGATGAGTTTGGTTCCTTGAAACTTAGTCAGGAACAATATTGTAAGGAAGTCTTAGCTAATTTCTCTAAGTTGAATGCTAAGCCTTTAAGTACACCTTTGGATCCTAGAGTTTAGTTGAGTAAAGCAGAAAGTGAGCCAACAATTGATTTACCTTATAGAAAAGCAGTTGGTTGTTTGATGTATCTTAGTTTTGGAACTAGACCAGATATTTCAGCTGTTGTTAGTATTGTGAGTAAATATTGTCATGCACCTAAGAAGTGTCATTGGGAGAGTGTTAAAATAATTTTTAGATATTTGGTTGGAACTTTAAGTTATGGTTTAGTTTATAAGGCGGATTCAGAGTTAGATTGTTTTGGATATTGCGATTGCGATTGGGGTGGAGACTTCGACACGCGAAAGTCAACATCCGGTTACGCTTTCGTATTATGTGGAGGTGCGATTTCATGGTGTTCAAGACTTCAACCTACGGTGGCCTTGAGTTCGACGGAGGCCGAATATATGGCGGCTTGTCATGCTGCCAAATCTTCAATTTGGTTAAGAGAAATGTTAAGTGAGTTAGGAATTATCGTTAAGTGTATGAAGCTATTTTCAAATACTATGTCTAGCATTGCATTGGCTAAGAATCCAGTGTTTCATAAAAGGACTAAGCACATTAGGATTCAGTGGCATTTTGTGAGAGATTTAGTAAATGTTAGTGAGATTGAGTTTGTTTTTGTGCCAACGGGTGAAAAAGCAGCTGACATGTTAACTAAACTGCTATGTATGATGTCTTTGTGAGAGGAAGGCCTAAGTTAGGATTGTTTTGAGTTTGGTTAAGAGTTAGTGTAGATTCAACATTGAGAGGGGGATTGTTAAGTACAATTGTTGAATCTAGGTTTACGTGATGCTTGTTCATTTTTAGTGTGGATTAGATTTGGTCTCGCGTCACTTCGCGTACTTAATTTGGTCTCGTTTAGAACTCTGTGCGTCGCTTGGCAGATTTGGTTTTGTTTCGAATTGTTTGACGTAGTATTTCGTGCGTGTACTTTTTACACGTACACGATTAGATTTAATTTTGTTTAAGTTCTAGTACCTTACGTCGAGAATTTTCGTTTCGTGCATTGTATGTCTAGTATGTTCGTTTCACGTAAGTTAAGTTTGTCGTACAGGACTATCAATTTGGTTTCTAGTAGTTTCATTTTGTTTTGTACCACATTTACGTCTAAGTACATTTAGACACTTCTAGAGGTAGTGTTCTAGATTGTTTCCACGACTTAGTTTAAAAGCCATCGTGTGAGTTAGAAATAATAATTAGGAATCAATCAAGAGTCAATTAAGGAGGAATAAATTAAGAGAAGTGTAATGTTTAAGAATTGAGTTAATATGAGTTTATTTTATTGAGTATTCAATTTCTCTCTATCTTGGATTATGAGCTTTCAATGTGTTATAATGTTTGATTTGATTTCAGTTTCGCTTCCGCATTGAGGCATAAAAGTATTTGTGAGCGCATTCCGATTGACTCTTATTTTATTTCTATCAGAGAGGTGACATTTAAAAAGTTTGAGAACATTTCATTCCTCAATTTTTGTTAAACTATGTCAGTGGTGAAAGATATCGCAAAAGAGGCGATCGAGGTGATTGTGGTGTAAGCCGCAATCGTGTTGATGGTTTTGAGATTGGAATTTATTTGTATTTTGGAAATGATATGACGACAAACTATTATTTACAATTTTTAATTTAATGGTTGATTCGGTGAGTGGAGACGAAGAATGAGAAGAAATTTCGATTTTTATAAGGATTTTGAATTTTATGATTTCTTGGACATTCCGGATTCAGAATTCGAGGAGAAACTGCACGTCCATATTCGGAAGAGGAAATTGAAGAGAAATGTTGAAGAGTGACATTGAAGTTTACATTGATGATTGGAGTGATGAAATTTTTATTTCCCAAGTGTCTTCGAATTCTCAGAAATTTGAAGGTTTTAAATCGAGTTCTAATTTAGATTTAACAAATTTGAATCGGAGGAAGAGAAAAAGAGAAAACAAACTTTTCAAATGAGATTTAAGATATGAAGGGGAAGAAGCCAAATAAGGTTTCCTATTTTTTTTCAGCAAGAAGAAAAGATTTCAAAACTCGCATCATACTATTTCTGATGTGAGAGAAATTAGCTTTATCCGTTGAGAATTTTGTGTGCTAAAATGCTGCTAGAAGCCCACAGTCGTTTTCTAAATTAAGAGAGTTTGTAGAGTGGGAAACGATAGTGGAGGCGGTAGAAGAGAAGAGTGTTGAGAAAGAGAAAAAAAAGAGTGAATGAAAGAGTGTGACGTCCGTTTTCAAAACAAGGTAACAAAGAAAAATTGATTTTTTTTTTTCGTGCACGCGTGCAATTTTCGTACGAATACATGTGTAGTTGTGTTGACATAGAGATTTGTGTCGGTTGGAATTCCGGGGGGAGATTTCAATTAAAGCCTCCTAAAATAAAGTGACGGTTGTCGGAACACCATATGGTGATGAAAGCGTTGTGGAGATTTAGATTTTTTCACAATCTTATTATAGCGTACTTATGAGAAGAGGAGAATCTGTATTGTACAGCGTCCACATATATCCTCAGGTGGCGTAAGGCCATTATACTACATCATCGGTACCATGTGTGACATCAGTTTCGGTTCACGAATATTGAATTAGTTTGGGAGTTTTATATGAGAACGAGAGGCGATTGGACGCTTGATGTACTTTGGAAAATGAACGATGCCGGATATTTAGGCGGTCGTTTTGGTTGTCGTCATATATGTTCAAATTGGAAATCTTTACTCAGTAGATAGAGCTGTGAGGAGGAATTAAGGACTTAGAATATTTAAGGAAATGAAAACCTGTAATACTTACCTCAAATAGTGTTACAATAACAAAAGACTAAGATAGTGTACTGTACAGCCAATTGTACACGCGTCGGCAGAAAAAGGGTGTTGCAGATTCACGGAGTAGCGCCGATGACCAGTTACACGTGTTAGGAGATTAATAAGCGGATTGATGAAATCTGACGAAAGGAATGCTAACCGCATATCTGGAAAAGTATGGTACGGTCAGCCAAAAAGGGTCGTTGATTGACATCGAATTGACGGACGCGATTTAGAAGGGACGACAAATGACGAAGCACACTTGGACGGTATCACGTGTTTCGTACTACACGACAACAGTCAGCCTAATGATATGGACCATTTGCCGACTAAGCGCCAAGAACATTTAATGTACGGCCTTCTATTTGTAAATATCTGGATACAAGGTTTTGTAGTTTACCTAATTTAAAATAGTGTAGCACTATTCAGATCTAGAGAAAAGGCAAAATTAGGTTTTGGAAGTACTCTCAGAATAATAAGTACAGTTTTAGTACTTTGTCCTAGCATAGAACAGTACTCTAGTAGAGTCACTTAAATTAGTGTGAATAGTAGATACTCATTATGAGTATATAGTTTAGGACTTAGACAAATTGTGAATATCCAAGTCTTGGGATATTAATCAACTAATGCAAGTTTTTGTGAATCTGCAGTGTGAATATCTTATGGTTGGCTAAATCAATTAAGTTGAAATTTTGTAGAGTGATTCTATACTATGCTTACTATTGTTATGCAGAATTCGAGTTTGTATAGATCACTGAGTTGCATTTAATTACATCTTGAAGTTGGCTATTGAGTAGGGTGCTTGTTAGCTTCTGCCTTAAATGTCTACTTCCACTACTACTGCTTCTGGCTCTCCTCATACTACAGTGCTTGTAGAACAACAGGTTATGGGCCTTTCATCAATAATTCACATATTTAATGGCCAAAAGTATGCATACTGGGCGGCGATGGTTGAATCCACATTTGAAACTGGTGATCTATTGGGGGTCTTTGATGGTACTTTAAGTGAAACAGCTGCGAGCTGGGCGAAGAAAAACTCACTGGTGCGAAACAATTTGATTCTGTACATCTCCGAGAATTTGGTCATGTCTCGGCTCAAAATGAAGAAAGCAAAAGAAATATGGGAATCACTAACAACTGCTTTTGAGAAATCTAATGTCCAGGAGGAACTTTTGGTGGCTGGACAAATGTGGGACTATAAATACTCCAGAGGGAGTATGGTGGAATATTGTGAAAATTTTGTGCTCTTATTGATACACATTCATCTGCTGGTGGCTCATTTCTTGAGTTCCAACAGGCGGCTCATTTCTTGAGTTCCAACAAGCAGCTTTACTTGTTAAAGGACTCCCTAGTAATATGAAAAGAGTGTCTGTCCAGCTGAAAACTCATGATAAATCTAGCTGGACATTTCAGTTTGTATACAATCTTATCTAAGAAGAAGACGCAACTACTAAAATACTTCATGGAGAGAGAAAGGTAGAAGCTTTGAACACATATTTTGATAGGAAAACTTTACTTAATTAGAACAAAAATCTGGATAGGAGTCAGAGTGTGAATCAGTATAACAATAGACCAAATAGACAGGCTACTACTTGCTTTTACTGATTTGAAAAGGGACATGGAAAGAGGTAGTGTTCGAAGCTGAAAAAGGCAAATGAAACAAGACTATATCATCTAGGATGGCAGCAGAGCCCATATCATAAGGGCTTTTCTGGGAACTCTTCTCAGGGAACTGCTCTCTTCTCAAATTCTGCAACTGAAGAAGATGATCCCTTGTCTTACACTGAAGGTGAAGAAGCAAAATTATTTTCAATGGCGGCAGCTATGGAAGGTCAGAGATATACAGGATGGATCATGGATATATCGGAGCTTCGGCACACATGTGTTGGAACAAATTTAGTTTTTCCAACCTCAAGGCGACACCTCCCAATAACATCTACTATGCATGCGGCATGAGTGTGCAAACTTCAGCACATGGTGATGTATCTTTAATGGTAGATGTGCGTGGAAAGTCGGTAGAAAGAACTCTCCACAATGTCTTATATGTACCTAAGTTCAAAAAGAATCTATTTTCTACTTCTTTGGTAGAGAGGAAAGGCTTTGATGTAATCCTCAAAGGAGGCAGACAGGTTGTTAGCAAGCTAGGTAAAGTTGCAGTGACAAGAACTAGAGATGTAAGCAAGATGTATAGGATGGATATGGTTGAATACAAAGAAAATGTTGTTCTCTATTCCAGTGTATCATGTGTCAATGAACTAGTGCATAAGAGATTAGGCCATATCAATTATGATAGCTTACAGAAGATGGTGAATTCAAGAAAGATTGAAGGTGTTTCTCTTATTTCTCAACCTGTGAAATCATGTGATGGATGCTCACTGGGAAAGATCCACAGATTACCTTTTCCACAGCAATCTGACCACAGATCGGACAAAGTTCTACAACTTATCCACTCGGATGTTCTCGGTCCATCACAAGTTCCATCAGCTTGAGGTGTCTACTATATGTTTACATTCACTGATGACTACTCGAGATTCCCAAGAGTCTACTTTATGCAGCACAAGAGTGAAGTACTTACACACTTCAAGCACTAAAAGGCATGGGCAGAAAAGCTGCACGGAGTTCCAATCTTGGCGCTAAGATCGGACAACGGAGGAGAATATACTTTAAAGGAGTTCGAACAGTTTCTCCTCCAGGAAGGTATCACTCATAACTTGACAGTTGCTTACACACCGGAACAAAATGGTGTTTCTGAACAACTAAATAGTGTTGTTACAGAAAGTGCTAGGTCCATGCTTGCAGACAAAGGTTTAGATTTGAAATTCTGGGATGAAGCACTCAATTGTGCGGTCTATATTAAAAACACAGTTGCATCTGGATCGGTTAAGACTACACCTTATGAACTGTGGACAGGCATGAAACCGGATGTTAGTCACTTGAGAGTATTTGGCAGCAAATGTTTTGTCCTCGACACATCGCAAACTAGATGGAAAATGGAAGCAAATGGCTTACCTGGGATCTTAATGGGATATGATGACAATGCAAAGGGTTGAAGGGTATATGTCTTAGAGAAGAAGAAAGTCATTGTATGTAGAAATATACAGTTGAAGGATGAACAGGATTCGGTTGATTTGTTCACAAACACAGAAAGTGAACAAACACGAAAGGTACAGGAGTATGTGATCTTTCAGCATACTCACCCTGTTTATTTTCAGTCACAATCACCAGCTACAACTACATCTCCACAGATCCCTCTACCAAATGAAGCACCTGCTGTAAAACCACATTCGACCCCAACATCTACACCACTTCCTACACATGTGGAATCAGCAAATCCAGATCAAGTTTCGGCACTTGCAATAGCTCAAATCAGGAAAACCAATAGCATGGTGCCGACAATTTCAACCTCAGAAATTCCGGGGGGAAGAAGAACCAGCAGTCGTCTGCAAGCAAGCTCACATTTTGCTTTCTCCGCAGCTATAACGGAACCGTTAACAATTCAGGAAGCCTTCTCATCACGAGAGAGAAATCACTAGATCGAGGCAGTAAACGATGAAATGAAGTCCATCATGGATCGAGGCAGTAAACGACGAAATGAAGTCCATCATGGAGGCGCAAACGTGGAAGCTGGTGGATCTTCCTCCGGGCAAGAAAGCCATCGGCAGCAAATGGGTGTTCAAAGTGAAACTCAACCCGGACAACACCATGGAAAGGTACAAGGCCAGACTTGTGGCCAAAGGATACAATCAGAAACAAGGTATTGATTTTGAAGAAACCTTCTCTCCAATTGTCAGATTTTCCCACTGTTAGAATCGTACTAAGTTTGGCTGCTATAGAAAACATGGAAGTCCACTAGATGGACGTTAAGACTGCCTTCCTATATGGAGAGTTAGAAGAAACCATTTACATGAAACAATCGGAGATGTATGCAGAGAAAGGGAAAGAAAACTTAGTTTGTAAACTAATAAAATCTTTCTATGGGCTCAAACAAGCCCCTAGACAATGGAACTTAAAACTAGATGAATTTCTTGCTAGACTAGGATTTCAAAGGATTAGTTCAGATCACTTATTCTATGTACAACAAGGGGAGGATGGGATTCTTTATATTGTTGTGTATATGGATGATTTGCTTTTACTAAGCAAGTCTATCGATGAGATAAATCGAATTAAAGCTGTTTTAAGGTCAAAGTTCGAGATGAACGACCTTGGTGAATCTAAGTATATCTTAGAGGTAGAGAGAGACAGAAACAGAAAACTCATTATGTTAACCCAAAAGGAAGCAATAAGTAATATGCTGAAAAAATTTGAAATGAAAGATATAAAAGGATCTGTAACTCCCATGGAATTCAGACAGAAGCTTGATAGAAGTGAGTCAGACTCAAGCACTAGAGTCACGGAAGGAAGAGTTTATGGCTTCAAAGCCGTGTAGACAGGCAGTGGGAAGTCTCATATACTTCATGAATTGTACGAGACCTGACATTGTAGCAGCTGTAGGAGTCCTAAGTAGAAGTTTGCAGGATCCTAAGAGGGTAGACTGGGAAGCTACAAAAAGAGTTTTGAGATACCTTGCAAGGACTCGAGATCTTAAGCTGATACTCGGAGGAGGAGAAGCGAAAATGCACACTTGGAGTGACACTAACTATGGGGATATGCCAAGCCGAAAATCCACAACCGGCATCGTCCTAAAGATCGGAGATGGAACTTGTTGCTGGAGCAGCAAACAACAAAAGGTTACAGCACAGTCTACAATGGAGTCAGAGTACATGGCAGCAATTTTTGCACTCAAAGAACTCCTATGGGTTAAGTCCATTTTGCAGGAACTTAAATAGATGCAGACAAGTCCACAGATTATTTGGTGTGACAACCAGGCAGCCATTGTTATTGCTTCTAACCCGAGTCATCATTTTAAGAGCAAGCACATGGATGTCGGACTTCATTTTGTGAGAGAAAATGTGCTTGCAAGAGTGTTAAAATTGTGTCATTTACCAGATGAGAAAATGGTTGTTGACATGCTAACCAAACCCCTTCCCGCTCCTAAGTTGCAATTTTGTAGAAAGGCTATTGGGCTGAGTGAGGGACTGAGTCTAAAGATTTAGGGGAGTGTTGAAATCGGAAATCTTAACTCAATAGATAGAGCTGTGAGGAGGAATTAAGGACTTATAATATTTTGGGAAATGAAAACCTGTATACTTACCTCAAATAGTGTTACAATAACAAAAGACAAAGATAGTGTACTATACGGCCAGTTGGACACGCGTTGGCAGAAAAAGGGTGTTGCAGGTTTCACGGAGTAGCGTCGATGACCAGTTACACGTGTCAGGAGATTAATAAGCGAATTGATGAAATCTGACGAAAGGAATGCTAACCGCATATCTGGAAAAGTATGGTACGGTCAGCCAAAAAGGGTCGTTGATTGACATCGAATTGACGGACGCGATTTAGAAGGGACGACAAATGACGAAGCACACTTGGACGGTATCACGTGTTTCGTACTACACGACAACAGTCAGCCTAATGCTATGGACCATTTGCCGACTAAGCGCCAAGAACATTTAATGTACGGCCTTCTATTTGTAAATATCTGGATACAAGGTTTTATAGTTTACCTAATTTAAAATAGTGTAGCACTATTCAGATCTAGAGAAAAGGCAAAATTAGGTTTTGGAAGTACTCTCAGAATAATAAGTACAGTTTTAGTACTTTGTCCTAGCATAGAACAGTATTGTAGTACAGTCACTTCAATTAGTGTGACCAGTAGATACTCATTGTGAGTATATGGTTTAGGACTTAGACAAATTGTGAATATCTAAGTCTTGGGATATTAATCAACTGAGGCAGTTTTTGTGAATCTGCAGTGTGAATATCTTATGGTTGGCTAGATCAATTAAGTTGAATCTTAGTAGAGTGCTTCTACATTGTGCTTACTACTGTTATGCGGAATTTGAGTCTGCATAGATCATTGAGTTGCAATTTATCACATCTTGAAGTTGGCTGTTGAATAGGGTGTTTGTTAGCTTCTGCCTTAAATGTCTACCTCCACTACTACTGCTTCTGGCTCTCCTCCTGCTAGTGTGGTTGAAGAACAACAATATATTGTCAAGCGAAGAGGTATAGTATTGTGCGAAGGTCACCAATCTTTTGATATCATTTTTTGTTAAGATTGATTTAGGACACGTATTTCGATTGGTGAAGATTCAGTGGAGAAGTTTTTTTTTTAATTTTGTTTTTTTTTATGCGGAATTGGGGCGGCAATTTTTGACCTTGATTTCGAAAAATTCAACGGCCGGTTACGTATTAATTTGGAGCGGCAGTCGATTATTTTTTGACAATGTTCGAAAAAATTTCATGTGCCACGTGGAAATGACATGTTTGACTACACAATCAATTACATTACCTTTTGACGAGTGAGCGACCGAAATAAGATTTGGTTACGCTTTGAGGGGATTCTCGCAGTACAAAGGGGAATCTTCGACTTTTGCGTAAATCGGCAGATTGACCGGTGTCGCGATTTTATGTTGATATTTATTTGGGAGGAATTTGGAGTTCGACGATTCCCACGATAAACAGGGGGATTGATACCAGAGGTCGCAAACGGTCATCCGAAATCGTGACCAACCATTGACCGACCGCCCGCGCCGGATGCGGAACGGATTCGGTTGCCAACTTTTAGGGGTCAGGCGGTTACAGTCGGTTGATTCACCAGAAAAAAAAAATCCGTTACGGTCGGTCAACCAAAAAACCAAAAAAATGAAAATTTTGTACTGTCCCTATAATCCAACATTCTTTTACTTTGTTCTCTTTGGTATCATGCAAGTACGTGACATCATCATTAGCGTCGCAAATCTGACACGTTTTTGTAGTAACGCAATTCATTTCGCAAATTTTAGGAAACGCGACAAAGCGTCGCAAATCTGACAAGGTAGTACACTATTAATTTCTCAAATGTTAGGGAACGCAACAAAGCGTCGCAAATCTGACACAGTAGTACACTATTCATTTCGCAAATCTTAGGGAACGCGACAAATCGTAATTATTGGCTTATTCATACGTCGAGCATTATTGCTAAATGTTAATTATGCATTTTATACTTTGTTTCCACAAATATATTATATTATTATGTCAATGTCATGCGGCATGTAGTAATAATTGGTTAATAAATCAGTGAAAATCAATCTATTACGTCAATTTCCCACGATTAGTCTTAATTATTGGCGTACTCACATGTGTCAAACAATAAATCGATAAATTGAATTGCTATTTAAGTTAAAGAAACTCGACCACAATTCAAACAAAACTTAGTCATACACTAAAATGGAGAAAAACATCCTCGCTTCCCTTAAAACTACAATCAAAAAACGAACTTCGAAAATCAAAAAATGGTGAAATTTCTTAGTATTACCTAGTGAAAGAAAGCAGGGCCACTTCAAATTGTTGGAAAAAATTTGGGCATGTCTATGAAGTTAAAACATGAAACAAATACGTGGTAAAGGGGGCAGGTTTTGTGGCTTGTAATACATGTTTCAAAGTTTATCAATACAAGTCAACAAACGGTACTTCAACAATCAATAATCACACATGTTTAGATTTGGCCGACATGGATAATTCAAGAGGACTTTTTCGCAAGTTTCTTTCAAAAACGGAGGCGAAAACGAGTGACAAAAAAAATTTTGCGAAAATCGTGGCGTTGATGTGTTGTGAGGACCTTCGACCATTTTCGATAGTCGACGGTTCAAGTATGATTTATTTTAAATTATATTTAAGATGGCTTTAGTGTATATGTCATTATAACTTGTTTAATTCATAAATTAATATATTTGAGCTTAGTTTGTCATGATGTTGATTTTTATTTGTCTTTCCATAAAAAAAAAATCATTTCGGTAGAAACCTTCTTTAGTAATTAGGGTTAGTAATTGTATGATATTTTCTTACTGTTTTTTTTGTCTTTTCCCCAGGTTTTCAAGCATTTTGTCAAGCATTGTTTGATGTTGGTGTTTCGTCCAACAAAAGTGTTGACATCGACTAACTACTCCCGTCCATCAATAGTGTAAAAAAATACATTATATCTTCTGCGAAAGATATTCCTAGTTTGATCATCCCAAAACTTAGAGAATATAATGATAACAATATTTTTGTCGCATTCACAACCGATCTTTGGACCAAGACGATAAAAATAACTTCATTCATGTCAGTAACCGCTCATTTTGTTGACAAAGAATTTAAACTTCATGCACGGACGCTTCAAGTCAATCATTTTCCGAAGGAAAAACACGTTGCGGAAAATGTTTTAACGGCTTTCAAAAATTGTTTGACCAATTTTGAAATGTCCAATTTTGATCTTTGCGTTGTCGTGCCTGGTAGTGGCTCTAACATGTGTGTGACTAAAGGTCTACTGAGTATGTTTACTTGGATACCTTGCGCGGACCATAAAATTGCAACAATTGTGACAACGATCTTGAATAAGAGCGGAACTTCCAAAAAAGGCAAATACGATGTGGAAGTTCTTGATTTTTTTGATCTAATTGACGCGTGTAAATCATTGGTCACGTTTTTCAAACAGAGTAATTTACAAAATCTTTTGAAAAACACTTTAAAACAAGAAAACCCAACGCCGTGGAATTCTTTGCTCCAAATGCTTAAGAGTATTTACGACGCATTCAATGAGATAGGACCAATCGCTCAAGCAAAAAATAAATTGATACTTTTTGCTTGTATCGATAAGACTCACCTTACCGAATTTATACGATTTTTTGAAAGGTTTCAAGAAGCGACCATAAAGTTGGAAAAATTCAAAGAACCAACTTTACATTTAGCTTTGTTTGAATTATCGTCTCTCCGTAACCATTGTAAAATAAGAAAAACATCTTATAATGACGGTGAAAAATAATGCCCCGCCGATTCTCTAAACTTGCAAAAATTGAAACAACTTTTTGTGAAATTTGCACTACGGAAGTGGGGCCTTTATGAGTATCATATGTCGCGGCTTTCTTATATCCCCGACAAAAACAAAAGCTTAAAATAATTGGGGTATCGAAAACCGAATTTGAAAGCGCAAGGGTCAAATTTCAAGAACTCGCAAACGACCTTGGTGATGACGTTGATTTCGGTAGTCCTCAACGTATCACAAAAAAACGAAAAACATCGAAAAGTAAAGACGGTTTCCACAATTTTTTTTGTGAGAGCGATGACGAAAGTGAGTTTCTTATTACCACCGACAAAAAAACGTCCGTTAACAACTAAATGAAACGTTATTTTGATTTAAAATTAACCAACGACGAAAGATTGAACTTTAACATGCTTGAATGGTGGAAAAAAAATCAAATGTACGTGCAAAAGATGGAGGATTTCTTATTCTAGCCGGTGTTGCTAGA
The DNA here is from genome assembly GCA_037447655.1 of Zygnema cylindricum. Lineage (NCBI taxonomy): Eukaryota > Viridiplantae > Streptophyta > Zygnematophyceae > Zygnematales > Zygnemataceae > Zygnema > Zygnema cylindricum. The sequence goes on along the minus strand of JBBHKE010002678.1, from coordinate 84,912 downwards.
TCTATTATAGCTATTCCGACTTTTAGCTCCATGTCCGAAAGCATTTTTTTGGATGCCGGAACACGATAACAAAGAAGAGGAGCTCACTAGCGGCTTCAATTGTTAGTGATATTTTGTGTGTTAGATATTACCAAGATCTTTTAAATGCATCGTTTTTTATTTTGATTTGTTTTATGATTATTGTTATTTTTTTAGTATTAGTTATCTTGTTTTTTTTTCCTTTGAAATTTTTGTTGTATTTCACAATTTTTCTATTGTTATTTTGCATTTTTTTTAACCGGAATGCTTATTTTTATCAAATTACCAAAGCGTGGTATGTATACCAAATTTAGATTTATAGATTTTTGTGTGGTTTTAAGTATGAGGTTGAGAATTTGTACAATAGAGTCGAAAATAGAACGAGGTTGTTATTTGTTTATTTCTATATTTGATACTATAAAATATTTTTTGTTTTTTTTGCTCATCACAATGTGTTTTTTGTCAATTGATTTTCTATAAACTATGATTTTTTTTTAAACATACATAATTAAAACTTTACCTTTTTTGCATAATTCATAACATAGTATCGTAGTCGAAAGAAAAACCGTCCGAAAATTGTAGCGAAAAAAATAGATTTGCGAGAGAATAAACATTAATATAAGGGTTTAAGCATTAATCTAAGAGTTACACGCAAAATTAGGAACAAATCTCTTGAAGGAGGTGACTGTCGAGGAAAAAAATTATTCGTAAAGGGAGATTGCAAAAAGAAAAAATAGAACAAAGAAGAAGTACACGAGCTGTTTTTTTGCAAATGGAGATGTACCACTACACCACTCATTGTTATTAGTATTAATAAGTCGCTACTACTTATAGCGGAAAATCACAAAATATAGTTAACAACATTATTTAAATACGTGGACTATAACGTGCCACGTCTCCTTGCATTAAATAGTATTATTAATCATAATTTTCTATTTACACTACACCGGGAATCATAATTAGCGTTATTAACGCTAATTCCGTCACCACAAATTTTGACCCAAAAACCTTAAAAATAGTAAATAACTCTAAATTTTTCTTTACATTATTCAAGGTACTATTTGAATCAGCGTTTACAACTCTAGTATAGTGTCGTTTTAAATAGTATGGTTAACGTACAAAACTGTACCGTATTAATGAAAAGAGTACAAAAAATTATTAAATACATGCCGTTATGATGTAACTGCGTTTTCACAAACCGCATAATGCAAAGGTCATAATGACGTGAAACTGTAGGTTTTGACAGAATGCGTTTTTACAAACCGCGTAGTGTAAACATCATAATACTTTGTACTCTTTGGTATCGTGGAAGTACACGACATCATGATTAGCGTCGCAAATCTGACACAGTACTATGGTAACGCTATTCATTTCGCAAAACTTAGGGAATGTGACAAAGCATCGCAAATCTGACACGGTAGTACACTATTCATTTCGCAAATCTTAGGGACACAACAAAGCGTCGCAAAATCTGACACGGTAGTACACTATTCATTTCGCAAATCTTAAGGAACGCGACAAAGCGTCAGAAATCTGACACGCTAGTAACACTATTCATTTCGCAAATCTTAGGGAACGCGACAAGTCGTAATTCTTGGCTTATTCATACGTCGTACATTAGTTAATTTTGTACTTTTTCGGTTACGGGCAGGCACGGTTAGTCACGAGAAATCGAGTTTCGGTTAACTTTTATTTTCGTAAACGCCTATCGGTTAACGGTTAACAATTTTGAAGCGTGACATAACCCGGTCGAGCGTCGGTTACTAAGATTTTGAAAAATAAAAAATGGTCGGTTTCGGTTATGTAAAAATTTGACTTTTGCGACCTCTGATTCATACGTTATTGTGCGAAATGTCAATGAGGATGAAAATCGCGTGGAGTTCTCGTTTTGAGAATTTTTGGCAATTTTGCCAATGAAAGGGGGATTGTTAGGTTAATTGTTGAATTGCTTGAAGTGACGCGTCAATGACCTGCAATGTATTTCAGTTTTGCGTAAGAAGCGTTCGACTTCCATTCTATCTATGTGTTGGAATTGATATATTTTGTGCGAGTACTTCGCACGGGTGGATTTGTGACGGTTTGAGTTGGACGTCACTTACATATCGGGTTGGCGTTTGAAGAGTTCACCTGCGTTCGCAAGTACACATTTTCTGTACGTTTGGAGTTTGGTACGTTTAGAGTAATGTTGTTTGGCGCCTAAACGTATGACTTCGTTTCACGTCAATATTTGATGAGTCAACGAACGAAATGTATGATTTCATTTTGCGTCACTTTTAACCATAGTTGTTCAAAGCGTTTAGTGCGAACCATCCAATCGCGATGAATTATACGTGACGAACGCATTGAACGTTTTGAACAAATCATTAAAAATCGTTAATGAATTTTCATCTGTACTATTCCGTACATGTATACAAAAATGAATCTTACATGTACCACAGTTTGTACATTTTTTGTACATTTACCGTATCTTTTCGTAATATTCCGTACATTTTTGGTACAGTCTAGGTACATTAAAAGTTTCCCCGGTGTGGTGAACTATGTGAACCCGCAGTTCACCGTGCGAAATGCACCGTAACTTTACCACTGACAAGATAACTACCGGGTATCTGGTTAGGGTTTACCCGTTTAGGGTTTTTTAGGGTGTGGTTTGGTGTTTTTTAATAAAAAAAACACAAAATAATAAAAATCCCTAAACGTATATATACATTTTTATGTCCGCGCGGCACGGCGCGTCGTAAAATGAAAAGATGATGGGGGGCCGACGTGGATCTCTCACAGTGCGCGAAATCGACTTCAGAGGTTCATAAAGCCCGTAAAAACGCAAGATTCAACTCCGAACATTTCTCGTAAAATTTTTGTTCAGTTTACCGGACAGAAAGTACTACGAAGTGCAACTTATCTTTTCGCCAAAGTTCGTACATTTACCATACATAACAGTACATTTTTTTTTAATTTCGTACATTTCCCGTAATTTAGCCGTTCATTTTACCGGACAGAAAGTACATCGCAATTTTTTGCGATTTTTTCAACAGTCACGAATTATACGTTTCAATCGGAAAAAAGGAAAAAATCGCATGATTTGAACAACTGTGCTTTTAATTCGTATGCAGGTGTATTATTCCGTGTGCCGGTGTTTTAGTTTCATGCGTACACAGCACACACACGAAACTTCTCATTCTAGAGTTTCGCATATCGAAGAAAAAGCGTGTAACCTTTCTTTCGTGGAAATTTCCTTTCAGTGTTTTTTGCCCAGAATGAGACTAAAGTTTACCGCCTTGCTACTTTGCTTGGTATGCTTTGTAAGATAGTTAGAGAGGCTATATAGGGAGACTTCTCATTCTAGAGTTTCGCATATCGAAGAAGAAGGGTGTAACCCTTCTTTCGTGGAAATTTCCTTTCAGTGTTTTTTGCCAAGAATGAGACTAAAGTTTACCGCCTTGCTACTTTGCTTGGTATGCTTTGTAAGATAGTTAGAGAGGCTATATAGGGAGCAGAGTTCAGCTGCAGAATTATCCTTGGTTTAGCTTTGGATCAATTGAAGAGTAAAGATGTACATCCTTTGTGATCGATTAAGAGAGAGGGGAAGATCCTTTGTGATCAATTAAAAGAAAAAGCTAAAGATCGTTCGTGGTCAATTAAGAGAGAGGTGGAGATCCTTTGTGGTCAATTAAGAAGTGGTGCGGATCCTTAGTGATCCATTTGGAGAATAGAGGAATTAAAGAGTAAGATCATTTTTGAGTGATCTTTTAAGATTGTAGAGTTTATCTTTGAAGAGAGAACAAGAGGAGAGAATAGTTGATGTAATGAGGCTTCGGCCAAAAATACTTATAATTCTTTTAGCTGATTATCCTCTTGTATTTTATGAGCTTCCACTGTGTAATGTTTTTTTTTTGTTAGCATTTAATTTTAGTGGGTAATTTATTTTAAGATCCAACAATTGGTATCAGAGGAGGTTATGCTTCAGTTTATGAGAGACGTGTAAGCAACGAGAAGGAAGTGTGAATTCTGTTTTGAGGTGCTCAGTTTGAGTTTCAAGTTCGGGAAAATTTGCAATTCGGATGTTGGGCTACGAAATTCCGTGGATGAGTTAATGACATTTAAGAAGATGAAAAAAGAGGATAAATTTGATTCTTATTCTGGTTTGAAAGAAGAAAAAATTAGAGATAAAGTGGAGATAGAGAGAGGTTGGTGTATGGGAAAAAGAAGAGGAATAATCTTTCCCCCATGGCGGCTTCGACGTCCCGTTCGGAGAAACCGTTCGGTTTTTCTCGGAGTTTTATTTGAGGAAGAACTCGGATGTATGGAGGCCCGAGTAAATTGGAAGATCAATTTCCGAAAACGTTCGGCAAATTGATCTTGTATATTGATGCCAGATTGCTATCTGAAGCAAGAGGTAGTAAGGGGAAGAATCTTTTGCCGCATGATCCGGATTCCTATTTTGATGGAGATGGAGACGAGAGTGGAGGAGACAATGTATTGAAGAAAAAGGAGAAATAGAAGAGGTAAATTGTCAGTTAGAATTCCGAGGAGGAGAGTGTTAGGTACAATTGTTGAATCTAGGTTTACGTGATGCTTGTTCTTTTTTAGTGTGGATTAGATTTGGTCTCGCGTCACTTCGCGTACTTAATTTGGTTTCATTTAGAACTCCGTGCGTTGGTTCGCAGATTCGGTTTTGTTTCGAACAAGACAAAATGAGCCCGTTACACGGGCAAGGTTCGTGTTTGTGTTTATGCTTGTATAAAGTTTTTGGCCAGTGTAATGGTTTGAGCCCTTATTGTCCAATTCACACGGATTTGGATTTTTTTTCCGATTTTCAGGCTTCGGCCAGAAACACTTAAATATCTTTTTGGCCGATTATCCTCTTGCTGTTTATGAGCTTCCGCTGTGTAATGTTTTATGGTTATTTGAGCATTTATTTTGAGTGGGAATTATATTTTACGATCCAACACTTTCCGGTAATGCATTAAAAAATCTGGTTACTTTGTTGTCCTCCGTGATCACTCTCCCATTGTTAAGAAGTTGCTCCACAATAATATTGAATCTCTTCACGGCATCGTCAAAAGATTCTTTGGATTTCATTTTAAATTGCATGACATCGGAAAACATATATTGCCCCTTGTTTTGGATTCCCTTCTCAAATTGGGATTCCAATGCCTTCCAACATCCGTGTGCGGTGCTATGCGTGAGGAAATGATCATGCACGAACACCGAACACCTTTGCTTTAATCCGGTGATGGCCGCAAGATTCTTTCGCTTCCACAAACGACGAGCCTTAGCATCTCCAACCAACATTTTCTCCTCTCCATTGACGACCTTCCAAAGGCCTCTCAAAATCAATTGAGCTTGAATATATTTCTTCCACGAAGGGTAATTCAACCTATTGAATACGACGGTCTTTCCGGGCATCTGAAACATTTCCACTCCTCCTTGACTATCTTCTTCTAAATTGGAATCGTCATCAAGCTTAAATTCCCCCCTCTTATCTTTCACTTCTTTGCCTCCTCATCACTATCATCGGAATTATCTCCACCCGGATCGGGATCCCGTCTAAAACAGGTGAATCCATCAATTCTCCTATTCACATCGGAGAGCTTCGCATCAATCGCATCAATCCGACGCATATTTCTCAAATTGCTCTCGAAATTGATTGTCGGCCATCGAACCACCGACACCTTGATTTTGATCAACCGAATCCGTGGGGAATGACGAGTCAAATGCGACCCCGGAAAATGTGAATTCTTTTTCTTCTTTAGGAGGATCCTCCGGAGTCGGCAAATTTTCCCAAAATATAGAAACGGGGGTAGCTGAGGAGGGAGTGAAAGGGGACTTCTTTTTGTTCTTTCCCCCCATGCGCCAACACTAGACAAGGAGATACCACAATGGAGCTCTACCTGCTCTGATACCAAATGAAAGGATCGATAAAAATTCTGAGCTCACTTACAAACAATTATAGCAGCAGAAGCATTCAGAATGTAAAACATTAAATCAACATTGAAGAGACATTTCGAAAATTTCTCATATTAATAAAAATCTGAATTTACAAATTTTGCTCCTCTATCTCCTTGTCTCTACTCCTTGTATTTCTTACTTAATTGATTATTACACATTCATGGTGTCCCTTAAATACAATACCTGCCATGGCGTGACACGTGTGAGCGTGAGCCGCCAAGAAGCCTCTAGAAATCTGCCACTTGTCCGCAGATTAGACTAGATCACTCTAAATTTCACTAATGACTGAAACATTGCAAAACGACAAGCTAAGACGAAAGTACTAGACAAAACTAGAAGTGCTATCGTACTAATCTAGAGGTACGAAAGTTCTAGACGCGAAAGGAAACGACAAATGTTTCGCGGAACATATAGAACTATATCGAAACGTACGTTTGAGTACTTTCAGTAAATTCTAGAAAGTACAGTTTTTCTTTCGCGAAATCAAACTGATTCTGCGTGCGTACAATTCTTTCAAACACTTATAATTATTTTAGCCGATTATGCTCTTGTATTTATTTTGGCCGATTATCCTCTTGTATTTTATGAGCTTCCGCTGTGTAATGTTTTTTTTTTTTTTTAAACATTTAATTTGAGTGGGTTATTTATTTTAAGATCCAACAATGTTGACTTTCATTAGGACTTGAAATCGGCCATTGAGAATTCGGCAACATCAAAGAGAAATCTTGAATTTTATGAGGAGGGTGAAATTGCTCAATTTCTGGTTATTGAAGATTCGGATTCGGACATTGTGTCCGAATAGAACGACAATGTCAAGAGGGGAAATTTGGAATTTGAAGCACATTAATTCAAATTTGACATTAATATTGATGCCCGTTGCAATGGGGCTCAGATTGTTGCTATTGCTGCCCTGGGTAAGAAGCATGTCCGTCAAATGGGCGCAGAAATAGCCTTTCCGAACGAAGATTTAGGAGAGGAAGTTTACATGAAGGTACCTGAAGGCGTCACATCACAGAAAAACCGAATCTAGCATGATTCAAATGCGTCTCTTATCTGAATCTGTCACTCAATTGGATAGCATAATTTCACTGCTCTTCTCAACAACCACAATAATTGCATCTCGGAAGTAATTAATTGTGTCCTCCAATTTTTAAACACCATTTATCGTTAGGATTACAAGTTATTCAACGACGCAAAACCTTTGCATTTACCACAAATTGGATAAACCCGTTTTTATGAAACTTTACTGTTTATATAAACCTCTCTTTGCATAAGTTCTATCTGTTTGTGTTTTTTTTTGAAGTTCTCTCTTTGTTTATTAAACCACTTCCAATAAACACAAACACAAACAAAGAGAATACACTTCAAACACCACTTATTTTCTTTTTCTTTCTGATTTTTTCTTTTTTGTTGTCGCAATGACCCCTAGTGATTCATGTTCAGCGAAAAAAAAAAAATGTAATTAGTGTGGAAGCCACTCATCTTCGCTAATTACAAAAAAAAGTTTAGTGACGGTCTCAAAAATAAACCAACAATAATCATACTTAAATTGAAAAGGTGGAAATATTAAAAATGACAAGGTTGTTTGGATCAAACCACGGAAGAAAACAAAAAAAAAAAAAAAACTTTTGAATCCAAGAGAGATGAGACAAGACACGGAATTATTTGTTCTTCTTATGAATCAAAACCAGAAATAAAAATTTAAAAATTACAAATGTTAAACATGATTTTTTTTCCATGAAGTTTTAGGGTGTCTAAGTTCAACACAGTTGAATAAATAAAACATATGTTTAAAAATGCCTTGCACCCATCTTTATCTTTTTCTTTTCCTTTTATCTTCACAATTTTGAAATTCAAATTCGCCTAGTAAAAAAAATTCTAAATCGACGGGGAAAAAAAAAATATCAATACGTTACAAAAAATAGATTGCCTATTGTTGCCTTTCCTAAGTGATTTTAGAATAGGACTGCTTTTGTGTTATACAAAAAACAATGAAACCCTACGATTACCAATTCCAGAAAAAAAATGAAAATGAAAATAGATGGGAGGAAATAAATGGAGGGAAACGAAAGGTTTCTTAGAAAAATGCCGAGATTTTACGAACATGAAGAACCCGACGAACTTAAACGCAGAAGTTAAATTACAGGAAATCCATTTTTTTATTGACCTGCGCCGCAAAAAAAAATATTACGGCGTTAGAAAAGTACATAAGATGTCTAAAGGTAAACATGAAAACAGAAAAACTGAAGACGCGCACAGATTATCTGGATAAGAGAAGTCCTATGCTACCTTTTCTGGGAAAGGAAAGAACAACATGAATAAAAATTTATGGCTTACCAGGAACTTCTCGTTGGTATTTTTTTCCGAGATCCGTTGTAAACGAAATAACGGTGAAATTCGCCATAGAACCAGTTTGAATGTATCCGAAAGAACCATGTCTGGTCTCTCCTACCCTAATCATTATATTTTCCCAAGTGGGAAAAGTAAATTGGTTTAATTTTGAAGTCGCGAGAATATTCCAACTGTTAACCGGATGGAAGTTCTCTGCATAGACAATCAGGGTTTTGATGTTTCCAGGTCCTTTGTTGTATAAAACGAGATCAACTTGAAAAACAGTGATTCCGTTTTCTTTCCATGATGAAACCGAAGTCGATATCGTCACTTGCGATTTATCTCCTGCAAATTTTGAAGCGGGAAAGGGGGAGAGTGAGGGAGAGAGAGGGGGGGCAGATGAGAAAGAGATCAGATTTATGTTGTTATTAAAGATATCATTGGCGATGTAGCTTGTCTTATTAAAGAAAATTTATACTTTACTAGCTAAGATATGGAGGGTAATATTTGAGAGAAAGGACTTAGAGGAAGTAAAGAAAGAAGAGGAAGCCAAAGAAGGAAAGAAAAGGAAGAAGGGAGTGGAGAGAAGGATGGGCAAGGGGAAAATAAAGGGAAGAAGAGAAAGGAGGGAAGAAAGTAAGAAGGAAGGGAGGAAAATGAGGTAAACGCAAAAAGGTACAGGGGAGAAAAAGGGAGAAGGAGAAATGGAGGGATAAGAGGGAAATGAGAGAGTGGCGGGTAAGGAGAGAGAAGAGGGCAGGGGGGAGAGGAGAGAAGTAAATCTAGAAGAGAATGGAGGGATAAGGGAGCAAGGATGGGAAGGAGGGAAAGGCGGGAGAGGAGAGGGAGTCACAAGACCACTTACCAGAATTGATCGGTGGTGGAGGTGATAAAGTTTGTTGAGGAGGAGGAAATTTTGGAGCCGGTGGAGGGAGATTTTTTCTGGGAGGTGGCGAGGATTTTTTCTGGGGGGGAGGAGGAGATTTTCTCAAAGAAGGAGGGAGAGTCTTTGGGGGAGAACGTGACGTTTTGGGAGGTGGAGGAGAAGACTTATTTGGAGGAGGAGGCGGGGATTTCTTTGGAGGAGGAGGAGGAGGGGAATTCTTTGGAGGAGGAGAGCTTTTCGGAGGTGGAGAGGACGATTTCTTAGGAGGTGGAAATGACTTTTTTGGAGGAGGAGCAGACAACTTCGGAGACGGAGGTGGAGGTGGTAGAGATTTTTTTCGGGGTGGAGGAGGAAAACGTTTTGGAGAAGGAGAGTTATTTTCTTGTGGACCTCCCGAGTAGGAAAGAACTTTAAAAACGGGGAGTTTCCCTGATTGGACGAACCCGAATCCGTGCACTCCTCCCGGAGGCAGGTCCTGACTGTACGAAGGAAGCGTCACCACTTTTCTAGCACTGTCGTAGGAAGCTTCCCAGAACTCTGTCGGATGTAGCCCCGCTGCAGACAGTTGCACGTGCGACAGTTTGTACTTCGGGGAGACATTTTTCACTTTGCAATCAACTTGCTTGAAGTCTGGCGCCCACGAATTCACGACCGTACACGTCACCGTCACGAGCGAGCCTGAAGCATACAAATTTACCACAAGTACAAAACCAGATTAGAAGTTTCCAAACGAGCTTCCATGCTTTTTCTTTTTTTTGAGTCCTATTTGGCGTGAAGTGACAGAGTCGCTCACCTTGAAATGGAGGTGGGCTGGGAGGTGAGGGGGGGGGAGGAGGAGATGGTGGAGGAGAGGGAGGTGGAGGTGGTGGTGACGGGGAAGGAGAGGGAGGAGGAGGAGAGGGAGAAAAGGGGGGAGAGGGAGGAGGCGGTGGGCCTGTAGGTTGTGTCAGAGAAAACAATTTTGCCAAAAGCCCAACCGAACCGGAATTTGTGTAGGTTGTCGGTTCGGCTTGATTGTAATTTTCTCGTGAGTCGTCGTAAAAGTCATTTCCCTGTCAGGAAAAAAAGGAAAAAAGCAAACACAACCTTATCAAAAAACATTTTTTTTCCAAACCACCTTTCAGTCGATCAGAGTTTGTCAGTTAAATATGATTTTTTACTAGAATGTTGAAGAAAAGAAACCGACGAAAACAATTACAGGGTGTTTTAAATTACAATTTCTATCGCAAAGGAATGCTGAGAGAGAGAGAGAGAGAGAGAGAGAGAGAGAGAGAGAGAGAGAGCGAGGGGGCGGGGAACGGGAGGGATAGACTCACATTATTGGGTCCTCCCACAAAAGCTCCGTAGAGAATGTTAGGATTCGGATTAGGAGAGTGGTAGTAAACCCCATATCCATCGGTGGGTCCTCCAGTTCCGCAAGTAATTTTCATCGGAAAAGAATTAAAATTCGGGAGGGAAGAAGATCGATGATGGGATTTTAAAGGGTACTTGGACCCAAATCCGACCATATATGAATAACCGGCCTTGTTTTTTCCTAAAAGGTAGTCAATCTGTCAAAAGGGAAAACCAAAAAGTCATGAATGGTCAGCCAGAAAATGTAATAGTAAATTGTAGAAAACAAAAATGGTCATTGAGTGATGTTTTATAAAAGTGGTTTAAGTGTGACGTCTGTCACGATAGCGCTACTAAACTTCATATAGGGAGAGGGAAGATTTTCCACCTGGGATCTAGAAAAATCGAAGATTTGTTTTGGAGTTACTTCGGTGTTTCCGCAAAACACACTTTGGCTGGCTCCAGTGAGAGCATCGCTATATACGGAAGTCAAAAAAGCCGCATTGATCACATACTGACTGTTTACAACGTTCACTTGAATTAAACCCTCTGCAAAAAATCCACAAAGAGTAAAACTGAGTTACTCTTTGTTATAAAACAAAACAGTGTACATTTTATTATTTAGTACGGAAAATTTATTACGTATCAACTATTTATAAGTCACAAATTTCACTAGAATCATACTAACATACTCTCTGTTAAACACTAATTTACAACACAGGTGGCACGTTAAAAAGGAAATGTTTTTTTTTTTGTTAATGGAATGCGTGTTCACAATGGACACTGATCTGTTTGTTTCTGGAAACTCATGAGAGAGAGAGGGGGAGAGAGAGAGAGAAAGAGAGAGAGAGAGAGAGGGAGAAAGGGCAAGTTTGGTGAGGACAAACCGTTGCAGAAAGGTGAAGTTATAGAGATTTTTACTAAATGATTCCAAAAATAAATAGACATATAATTAAGCAAATGAGGAGATTCCCTCTCACCTGGTGTTGTCCGCACTCCTCTACTAGGACTTCCCGGGACATGGAAACACACATAGGAATCGGCTTGCTTTTTGTATCCCTCAAAAAGAACACGCGCGGTCGAGGAGAGAGGAATTTCTCCAGAGAGAAGCATCTAAGAAATCAAGAACAAAAAAGAGTCAAAACCCAGAACCGAAAATCCAAAACCCATAACCAAATTTCAAAATCCATTTTCAATTTCAACGAAAAACGCCAAAGTAAAAAAATGTTTTGATTTCAATGAATCACCAACCCGCATAAATGTTTTAATTGTCCTCCTTCCGTTTTTTGTGGATGAAGTGGCTTGTTATCTTATCGTGTTCACTTTGCTGTCGGAACACGTGAGGCAAAGTGACTTTTAGGATTTAATCCTGTATTCTAAAAGTCTAACATCGAAAAATGCGAAGCACCAAAAAGTCGTTAAACCAAAAAAGCTACTCACCGATGCAACGAGAATGTGGGATCCGGCTCGTTTGTTGTCCCAGCTGAAAACTTGGTAAAATTGAGAACTGCCTCCCCAGGAATTATCGTTCGCAATCAAATAATTTAAATACAGATCTTCTCGAGTCGCTCGGTACAGCCAAGCGGCTCCCCATATAAGCTCATCCTGATGAAGAGAGAGGGAGAGAGAAAGGGAGAAAGAAATAGAGAGCACATTCTGTTAGATCAATAACGAAATGGACCATTTTTCGCTACAAATCATAAAAAGAACAGGTTGATATATCCTTATTGATCGAGATGAAAAAAATGAGTATTTTGGAAATCAGATTCCGTTCATCATGAATGAGAATTTTCAATGACACCAATTTGTTTGTTTTAGTACTGGCTTAAATTGGGTCATTGTGTTATGCAATCTAATTATATTTTTTCGGAAGATGAAAATTCTTAGCACACTTCGTTTCCATTTTTTTTTTGTAAATCCTGGCCAGTTTTTTACTTTGGTGAATTAAATTACAAAACGACCATGTGAGTAGCATCCAGTTGTTTAAAATTGTCAATCTTATTTGATGGAAATTCGTATACTATAGCTCACCTGATATCCACTATATGAAGGATAAAAAGCTCGAACTTGTGGAATTGAGGAGTCATATCCTCCTTGGCAAGAGTAGGCAAAGTCGTAAAGCTGGACGATAAAAAAACAAAAACCTGAAATTTGAATTAAGGCTGCCAAATTTCATTCTATGATAAATTTGAAATTTAATTGAGGCTAGGAGAATTTGAATATTTCGTAAATTTGGCTTTCTACTATGAATTTCACAACGAATTCGTTTTGCCGAAACTTGTGCTTCGACATCAATGGATTCTCAGGCCTAAATGAAACCAAGTTTCTAATTAACAACTTCCAGTAGTGAATGAGAATGAAATTCTCTCTCTCCAACCCCCTCGATTCTCCTTTAACCTCCGTCCTAAATTCTATCCCTCTCTATTCCACTTCCCCTTGCCTCTCCAGCCCTTGACAACCATCCTTTCCTCCCTCATCTCCTTCATTTAATCATCTTCCTCATTTGGCCTCTTCTTTTGGTGGAATAACTCAGAATCTTGATCCCTCCCAAGAGATCTTTCACCCCACTATTTTCTGGTATATCCCTCTCCTTACCTCTCGGGCGTGACGCAGTAGCCCTCTCGAATAGGCAGAATCGACCGATTTGAAAACGAGTGAGGCGGCGGCCAACCCTGCGGCAGCTTCTGCTGTGACTTCTGTCCCGCATTTTCCCTCCGCCTTCGAGACTTTATAACCCGGTCGAGGGACATCGGTGTCTTCCGGATGCTGCCAGCATCGGTGGTCTGAATCACCGTCACCAACCTGAAAGAGAGAGAGAGAGAGAGAGAGAGAGAGAGAGAGAGAGAGAGAGAGAGAGAGAGAGAGGGAGCGAGAGAGGAAGAGAGAGAGAGAGGGGAAGAGAGAGAGAGCATAATTGAGTGAAGCAATGGCATGAGAGGTTAAGAAGACCTGAATGCGAGAGGGAGCTGGGAAGAGAGCGAGAGGGAGAGTATACCTTGCCAAAGATGGGAAATTTAACGGATTGACATTCGTGAGATTAGTTTGAGCTTAAGAGAAGATTAAGTGAAGATGAAATTCTGTGTGTCCATACGTGGGAATAGATTTTGAACAACAGAAAAGTCGAAAACGGGAAAACCGGGTAATGGTAGTTGGAAAATCGAGGAAAACGAGGATTTCTGGAAAGAGACTGGGAGATTAGGAAACTGGGGAGTGAGTTTTGTTTGATCTTGGATTTAGTTGATTTTCTACGCGTTCCGCACATAATTCTGTGCGCATATTTTACTTAATTTATCATTCCTTTGGGAATTTGGGAATTGGGAAACTGGCGAGTGATCCGAAATGGGCGATCCGAAACAGGAAGTAGAATACGGGAAAAGGAAATGGGAATGGGAACGGGGGAACACGGAAAAGGGAGAGAATAAACAGGAAACGGAAATTGCAAACAAAAAAGGCAAGGCGGCAATGGGAAATGTGAGAGGAAACGGACGGGGAAAAATGCAGCACCATGACACCGTTGTATGTGGCATTCAAATGGGATTCTGCCACTGGCCTTGTGCAAAGTATAGAGAGAGAGGGTATAGGAAGAGAGGGATCTTTCTTTGGCATCGTAATGTGTCTTACCTGTGCCCAGTAGACATTGGGTTCCGGATGGCAGCGCATCATGTAGTCCGTGCCCCATTTGATCGCCTCCAGAGCATATTTGTGCTGCCCAGCCGCCCTTATCTCCGCTCCGTACTCTAGAACGGACCACGCCAAAACTGTCACCGTAAAAGCCAACGGAAACCCGAACTTCACATTGTCACCAGCGTCATGGTATCCGCCAATCAGAGGAAACTGTCGCCAGAAAGAAAAAACAGAAGAACAAAAAAAGATCAGTCGTATACAACCTGAAAAAAGGAAAATCCCTCCACACCCTCCATTGAGCAAAATTAGTTCTTTAACTACAACAACAAAATTTTGCGGGATGTCATAACCACAGAGAATAGGAGGAGTCTGACCCTGGCCTCCTCCTCTCCGTCGTGGAGACCGGAATCGTTGCGCCATCGGACCCGTTGGGTCGGAGGAAGCTTCCCGGAACGCTGCGCCTCATAGAACAGGAGGGACTTGGCGAGGGCGTCCCGGTAGTCCAATTCGGAGGCCCTGGTCCCGGGGAGGGAGTGAAAGGGGAACAGAGAAAGAAGGAGAACCAGAGCGAAGGTGGGCACAGATATGCCCATAGCTCACGGAGGAGGGAGGGCGACGTAAATGAGAGAGTGGTTGTGAGGGGCGAAAAGGGACACGACGATCTGGAGGAAGGAGTGGAGATGGAGGGAAGGGAGGGGATGAAAGAATGCGGAAAAGCGAGTAACCCAATGGATTCAAATGGATGCGGTATCGTGACAAGTAGGAGACAAGCTATGTGAAGATTAACGCTATAGGAAGTAATTGAATGGAGATTAAAGAAATGAAATGCCTCGTATTTTGTCGGAGAGAGAAGAGACGGTAGAAAGAGAGAGAGCGAAAAAGAGAGAGGGGGAGAGAGAGAGAGAAGGGCGGGGGGAGATTTTGGGACAGAGTGAGAGAGGGAGAGAGACAGAGATCCCACTTTCTGGACACAGTTGAATAATTGAGAAATGAGAACGGCTGAGGGATGCTTCCAAAAGCCTCTCTGTCCATCTTATATAGTTTGCTCATATGAACTGAACGGTATTGGTGGACCAGAGTGTCCGTACGTTGACTGTCCTACACGTCCGTACATGCGACTTTCGCCGATTTCATGTTTGTCGGAAAACCCAAAAATGAATGCAGCCGATCAGTGACGTGACTGACGCACATTTATTTTGGCTATTGATGTACGGCCTTCAAAGCGAAGGGAAAGCTATACGAAATAAAAGGAGAAAGAGAGTTCGAACCTAACCGGTTCTTTGCTGGAGTTAAGCTAATGGCGCGGGAATTAAGTTTATATGGAGACAGATACAGGCAAGAACTTAGGATGAAGAGTTTTGTGGTCAACTTAACTAGAGCTGAGAGGGTTAACTAGGCGTGACAAATAGTGTCGCAAGGGAGAACTGGGTGATTTAATGAACGGGCGGTAAATTATGGACATCCGTACAGAGATCTCATTCTCGTCCGTACTATCGTTACGGCAGAAAACACCTGAGAACCTCTAGTCGGCTGTGACGTTTGGATATACACTACTGTACGGTAGATTTGTGTCGGCGGTTCTCGTTGGTAGTTGATTCGGACGACTCATCAGGATATAGTGCTGTAGTGTTTTAAACATGGGACGCGTTCACCGACCTATAAGGAGATCCGGGATACATGAACGGTTCAGATCTCTGAGCTACGTTTTTTTGTAATCACCACAGAACTGTAGGTCTGAACTTTTTGATGCATACAGAAAAGTAAAAAGTACATTTATGATTGGACGTTTCTTTTTTTGGCGCAAGATCGTTTTACCGGCGCCGTCCGCTTGTCATAACATGTCGGTGGGGAAAAAGGGAAATTGCAATTTTCGACATTCGGGAATGTACCAACTACCGCTCTTACAAGGATCGAAAAACATGACACGTGGCATTGTTTCTGCTTCGTGTCGGTGGGCTGCAATGAAGTTGGCGTCCGGCAGCGGGATAACGGCATTGTCGTCTAGTTGTCTTTATTTTTGCATTCTCAAGTCACAACAAGATTTTGCTTTTGTTTTTTTATTGTTGTTGCACTTTTTCTTTTTTTGTTACGACTTTCGGTCAGCTTTAGCGACACAATTGAGTTTAAAAATACGTACTTTAGGGAATTTTCTCATCGCTTAATAAATGTGACGTCAGCTGCACTGAAGAAATTTTTCAATGAAGTTGCCTAATGTGTAACAGTGACTACAGTACACCTTGAATCGTTATTATTGTAAGAATTTTTTTTAGCGTATAGGAATAATTGCCGTTATTAACGCTAATTGGAAATTTGGAAATTTTCAAAGAAATCGTTTACTCTAATTAGGAATTAGGGTTTTTTTCAAATAGTATGGATAATTCTAATTGAGAATTTGAAAAAAAAAAGGTACCCGAATTAGCGTTCAATATGCTAATAACGATTCACGGTGTAATGTACCGTACTAGAGAGAGGTACAATCAGTTATCCAATCCAGATTCCAAACCCGCACTTTTGTCCTTACGGACAATGTTTGTAAAAAAGCAATGAAAGCCGGCAAAGCCTAAAATGCTTTGTCGTTTCCTCTTTTTTAACGCTATTCAAGTCACCCCTAGCGAAAAACAAATTTTTAGTTGTCGTGTTCAACAAGTTCAATATTTTTTGCAGACAAAAATGCTCAATTTCTAGAAAAGTATATGAAAGAATGTTCAATTTCACTAACTGTTGTTGAATTGGCACTTGAAGCCGGTTCAATACGGGGTAGAATGTGATACGTCATGGGCCCGCTAGGCGCCTTTGATAAGTTTGAAGGATCTAATAATCAGTTGTGGAGGTGTCGGGCCGAGGCCGCCCTTGAGGAGAGGAAATACTTGGGGATTGTTACTCGAGCAGATTCGCGTCCAATTCCTGCGGATGCAAACATCGTGAAAGCGGATGAGACAAAGGGGATAAAAGATTGGGATATGAGGGAGATATGAGCAAAGAAATGTTTGATCGTGGCTTGGCAGATAACCAACTGAACAATGTAACGAGACTTAGAACATCTGCAGAAATTTGGGAATCCCTAGAGGCGACACACAAGCTCTCAAGTATGACAACAATAATCAAGCTTGGAATGACACTCATGACAACTGTCTACCAAGATGGCACATCCATGGAGGCTTACACCTCTCACTATGCCAACCTCTTGGCTGAAACCGACACTGTCGGCTTTACATTCCCCATTGACACCAAAATTACCCTTCTCATGCTTTCTCTCCCAATAGAGTAAAAATCCATACTCACTTGGTTGGATCAGAAAGAAGTTTCCACATAGAAGTGGAACGAAGTTGTCGAGGCACTCCTGAAAGATAAATTTAACAGGAAAATCATGACAAATCGTGATATGAACTCAAAGAGCTCGGCATTTGCATCTGTTAGGATATTGTACTGAGCACTCACTTAGCGACGAGATACTCTCGTAGCTAAAGTAGCGACGACTAGCGACAAAAGTAGTCTCGTCGCTAAATATTTGAAGTGACGTAGAAGTTAGCGACGAAGTAGTTTCGTCGCTGGATATTTGAAGTGACGTAGAAATTAAGTGTTCGTTTCGTTTCACGTATGTTTGAATAGTACTATAGAAGTGACGTGGAAATTGCTTGGTAGTTTCGGTTCACGTAAGTTCAAGTCATACCGTGTGATTCAAGTTGGTTCGCGGTTGACTCTCTTTGTCGTACCGTGTTGTTCAAGTCGGTTCAACTTATTGGTCGTGTGTTTCACCGCGTTGGTTCCTACGCGTTTTTGGTCGTGTACCTATATATACTTGTTGAGACTTCGTGGTAGTATTATCTTTCGGAGGTATAGCTTGTGAAGAAGGCGTAGAAAGGTCAGAAGTAAAAGGAAGGAAGAAAAAGGAGTTGTATTTGCATTGTGCTTAATATATATATTGAATGTTTTTGGAGGAACACCATTGTGAAGTGTATTTTATTTGGATTGTAATCTTTCAGCATCTGGGAACATAATCAACAACAGAGACAGAAAGGGCAGTCAGAACCGCAATAAGAAAGATGAATGAGAGTGTTTTTATTGTGACAAAGCAGGTTATTTCATCTCATTTGCAGGAAATACGCTTCGGACAAACAAAATGGAAAAGTGGATGAGTCCAAGTTTAAAATAGCGAAGGGGAAAGGGAAGGAGATAGTGAGCTCACAGGCGATGATGGCATCATCCCTTGCAATCGGCTCCAACGACTGGATGATCGACACAAGTACTTCAAAACACATGTGTTATAGGCGCGAATGGTTAGCAAACTTTATGCAAACAACCCCATCTCAAATTTTCATGGGAGATTATCATTTCACCCTCGCAACAAGAACAAGAGACATTGAGATAGAGGCGTTAGTGGATGGAAAACTAACATTCCGCACAATCAACAATGTCTTGTATGTTCCAGACTTCAAGAGGAACCTTTAGTCTATCCCTCAAGTCGAGGATAGCGGTATCACACCGGTATTGCAGAAAGGAGGAAAAATCAAGCTAATTAGAGAAGGACTAACCATTGAAGAAGGAGAATGGATAGCACACCACACTTACCGTCTCAAGTGCAACCTAAGGACAAAGTCCTTTGCGCTCGGAGCGAGATCAACGCTCCACCCAACAGACTCATCACATGCTGCACATACAAAAGACACAAAGATCAACACTAATGAAAAAGTTGGAAAAAAAGTCACTGAAACTAAGATTCCAAACCCTTCAAACCAATTTTTGTGGCATTGCAAATGTTAATTTCTTAGAAATCTAAGATTTGACATGTCCCATACAAGGGAATATTGAGCCGGGCAGGGCTCGAACTTGAGTCTTCTGACTTGAGCTGACAAAGCACTAAGCACTATGCCACCAGCTCGATGTAGAGCCTAGCGGGTCCATACCTATTTATTTAAGGCGGCTTCGAGTGTGACGTATCACATTCTACGCTGTATTGAACTGGCTTCATGTGCCAATTCAACACTCCCCCTCACGGGAAAGCCGGTCAAACCGGGGTAGAATGTGATACGTCACACTCGAATTCGCCTAAAATATATAGGTACGGACTTGCCAGGCTCTACATCGAGTTGGTGGCACAGTGGTTAGTGCGTTGACAGCTCAAGTCAGAGGTCCTTGGTTCGAGCTCTGGCCGCCTCAATTTTCCCTAGTTTGGGACATGCCAAATCCCAGATTTCTCAGAAATCAACAACTATACCAACTTTATTTTCGACATGTGTAAGGGTGTGTGCCCATGGGTTCAAAGTAAGGAATTTCCCCGGTCGTTTTCACAAAAAATGGGACTTGCAACAATAAAATCTTACGGCATACTAAAAATGGGGAAGAACCAAAATACATTTTGCGTCATCTTGGAACTTTATAAAGTATTATCATTTCGACCCACTTTGACGTCACGCCAGCTTATCTTCATACTTGTTCTATAATCAAATCGCGACCTTTTTTTTTAATTAAAATAACACCCTATTGACGAATAGAAAAACGGTCTTGCACGCGTGAATCGTCTTTGAAAATTTTGAGCAACGGAAAGTACACGCTATTTTTTTTTCCTGCTCCTCATGGGCATGTTTTTACTAAAATGACAAGCATGTACGTAAAAAAAATCGTTGGGGTCTCAGATCTCCACTTTTATTCATGGATCCTTTGCAAAACTTTAAGTCGTCCTTGTTTCTCTTCTTATTTTTCACTCGGCCGCTCCTCTTTCTCTCTTCTTTAAATGAAATGCAGCAATATATTATTGAATGAAAGATATATTTTACTTTTTTTTTAAAAAAAAATTGGTCTAAGTTTGATGGCATATTGAATGATAAAAGATAAGAAAAAGAAATCGGGAAGCCATGGCATAAAATCGACGTACTGGTGACGGGGAAGGTAGCATGATTTCGCTATGTCACAAAACCCTAAACATCTACAATGTCACAAAAACCTTGATGTCTACAACCGTCGCCGTTTTGTAGACGTCGCCAATTTTAGGAAGTTTCGTAGTCATCTACTTTTTGTTTCTTATTCTGACGTATATTTCGTAGACGTCTACAACTATCATATATTTGAAGTAATGAAAGCGCAAGTAACAATTGACATAGCGTATTTTCCCATGTATTAAAGTATTGAAATTTTTGTGTCGTTTTCCCCCAAATGCATTTTCATACAAGAAAAACTTTAACCGTACAAAAAAATAAATTCTTCAAAAATACAGTGAACGTCAAGTCGATACTTTGAATGTAATTCATGTCTTTCGTCATGTGAATGTATTTTGGCGTTTTCCCTCTTTCGACCCTGGGCAAGAGGACCCCGCTCGTCAAAAAACTTCATCAAAAATCGCCTCACGACAAGATTTTAGGGAAAGTATCACCCAAATAACAAATGAAAAACCGTCCACGCACGCGCCACACGAGTGTATGATAATTTTTCCATGGTTTCCCAAGGATTCAAACATAAAAATACCATTCCCAGTGTATTCTTCTTTTTAATCAAACACCGTTCCTCCGATCAAAATTTTGTATTCCGCGTAAAAGAATCAAATAAAACTAAAGTAAATAAAACAGTCAAGCATAGATGTCCTATGCGCATAAAACGCACGAAGTAAACTATCCAATACTACGTATAGTGCGCATAAAAAAAATTAAAACTTTATAAAAACTTTTCAGATTTAAATGTTTAAATATTCAAAACCCTCTAAATTGGAACATGCAACAAACCGACCTGAGAGCCTGGTTGCTGAACCAACGACCACACTGCCCAGTTGTTGAACCATCGATCAGAGTGCCTCGTCGCTAAACCAGCGACCAGACTACCTGGTTACTGAACCAGTGACCAGACTACCCGGTTACTGAACCAACGACCATACTGCCTGGTTACTACACCAGCGATCAAACTGCCTGGTTACTTGAACCTGCGACCAGACTGCCTGGTTACTAAACCAGCGACTAGACTGCCTAGTTATTGAAGTAGCGACCTAACTGCCTCATCGTTTGTACAACATAGCCTTGTTAAAAAATGTCCACAATAAAAAAAACCATGTCCATAGTCAAAAATGACAAAGTTCATATTGAAGCAAAAGAAAACAAACTTTGTATTAATCTGGGGATATAGTCTAATTCTCACATTAAAAATATGTCAACTCATTGCAGGCTGTGAATATATATATATTTCCCCTATCTCTCTTTACTCCAAATCTACGTCAAACATATCTTCATCAAACCCCTCTTCTTCTACCTCCCATTTTTCTTCCTCTCATGCTACCATTTCTTCCTCATAACGAACATCCTTGGTATTCTGTAATAATCTCAGATTGCTAAAGACTCAAACTACATCATTGGCTCTTTTAAGTGTCAACTTGTTCCATTTTTTAGAGTGAATATGGTCATAGGTTGACCAATTCCTCTCACATGAGCAGGCAACTATACATTGGGAAAGGATCCTAATTGCTATTTTCTGTAAGATAGGGGTGACACCCCCAAACTACTGCCACCACTTCCACCCTGGCATCTGCTTAGCACAAGTCTTTGTCACCTCCCTCCCAAATATGCCCTCAAAACCTTTATACATAGACAACTCAAAGTAGGACGCAGCCTGCTCCGCCACATTGGGTAACATTTTATCAAGTATTATTTAAAAACCTTCCATTATTTTCATATTTGAAAGTTGACCATACTCATCACTTTGGTACTCGGGATCGAGTACAAAGCCAACATCATATATGGGGCTATAGGCCATCTCCCATCTGGCGATGAAAGACACCTTCAGCTCCTCCAAGCCTTTGAATTCCGCGCTCCTCCATTGCTGGATAACTTTATTAAGAACTCCCCAATAGTGTAAAAACCATGATAAACCTTCCCCACATTTGGGCTCCCTTTGTCGGAGTCCCTCATGAACCGCACTACAAGTTCTGAAACTGTCACAACCTCAGTCACTCTTGTCCAAAACTTCGGGTTCAGGATAATACTCTTAATCTTGGCACCCTCTAATTTGTATGTAGACTTCAGTAACCACTGTTTATAAGCATCGTCAAACATCAAGATCTCCAAGCTATCTTTCACCTGTAAAAATATTTGTAGCATGATAAAATTTGTAGCAAACTGGTCTCTCCAGATTTCAAAAGCCCAAGTTTGGAGATTTTGTGGAACAAGGCTGTAAAAACCTGTGCAGCATGATAAAATTTGTAGCAAACCTGGTCTCTCCACTTTTCAAAAGCCTAAGTTTGAAGATTTTGTGGAACAAGGCTGCAATCATGTGATGATTCATGATAAATTTCAACACCTCCTTCGCCTCTCGGACTGGTGTTGAAATAAATGATAACTTGCCTCAATCCTCTAACATTAGGTCCAATACGTGGGCAGCGCATGGCGTCCACGTGATGGAAGGATACTTTTCCACAAGCATCCAGTCAGCAGCCTTGTTCATAGGAGTAGAATTTGTCACAAATTGTACCACATGCTCGACCCCCACTGCAAGAACTCCTTTCTCTAACACCTGACAAATGTATTCAGCATCCTTGATTTTCCCTCAAGTGTCTTCCGCCTTGAGAAACATGTCACCATTGGGGGTGACAGCTAGAATGTTTAGGAGAGGTGTATCATCAACGACCGTCCAACCGTTCTGATGTGATGGAGGCACCGGTGATTTTTTGGTCTCGTAGTAGCTTGCCAAATCGCTAGTGATCGTTGCTTTCGTCCAGACATAAGACGATTTCTCATGGTATTCCTGTGAGGTAACTTTTAAGACGACCCTATATCCCCGGTCTTCTTCATTGCTACCTTAAAATATGGGTTGTCTAATAGTTGAAACGGCAAACCATTGGCAAAGAAAGCCTTTGCCCATGCTACATCCACCTCTTTTTTGTTATGCATATTGATTATATTATATATTTTGGTCTAAACATCTTGTACCTTGCTAATGTGGCTAGATCCAAGACATCTAGTGAGTTCATCCAAATCGGATAAGACACGTTTCTAGAGCTTTGAGAAGATTTTGCGGTTTTCGATGCATTTAACTCCGCTTGCACTTCATCTGGACATAAAATGCAAGCTTTAATGCCCCCACTTTTAACATTTCCAAGCAGATGGTTTCTAATCCTAGTTGCTTGACCATTGTATTCGAAATTGCAATATACACAGATGCATATTTTGTTATTCCTAAGCAACTCTCCATCTCGAGCCTTAACGTTCTCCCACTCGATTCCTCGTGACCTAGGCATGGATGCGGCTGTTTAGTTTCGTGGAAAATTGAAGGGTGGCTTCAATGACAAGTTTAATGGCCGATTTTGTGGCGTCTCCAATGGCGGCTTCCTTGTGAAGGAGGAGTCTTCCTTGTAAAGGAGGAGTGGAGGACATATCAAAATTCGCGCGCGTAAATGAACCAACGTCTCTTTTTTTTTTTAAATGTCCGTACAGTTTTCCGTACAGTGTGAGACGTACGAAATTTACGAATTTTACGAAACAAGCGAATACTACATAGTTTTCGTAAAAAAGTCCAAATTCGTACGATTAGGACATCTATGCTGCCAGGCGTCAATATTTGGTCGGAACCTGTGTGTGTTATCTGGTGTTTTAACCTTTACCACTGTAAATTTGCATAGGTCGTACTAAAATGCACTTAAATCGTGTCGCATGTCATTTTTTAATGCTTGTCAGTCCCGTGTATCTAGTTTTTTACAACTCGCGTCACCCTTTCCTTGTCCTTGCTCTTCCTTCCACTTCGGAGATACTTGTCCCCAACAATCATAGTCAGACTAAAAGGTCGAAATGTTAAAAAAAAAATGTTATTTGCACCAAATCCTTTGCACTTGTTAGGACAAAGATAAAAAAAAAGAGTTATACATTCTGCATTCTGTAACGATGAGACAGAAAATGGAAATACAAGTACTTTCTCCAGAATTGTTCAATATATACTTTTTAAAAATACAACGATGTGGAATCGGTCTATATTTAACGTTCTTGGCCTAAATGAATGGTTCTTTTAAAGTGGTTTGAAAAATTATGTTTTTTCTTCTGTTTCCCTCTACAATCACCTTTTAGAAGGTCACTCTATATTGGCTAATCAAATAACTGCTTGAATAAAATAAAATCCTACATACTACAAATAATAAAACTTAACAAGGATGTTGTTTTCTATGTGTTTCCGTTCAAATTGTTACATATGGTACACACTAAACGATAAACCTCAAGAATCCCAATTCTAAAAAAGAATGGGAGAAGAAAAAATATGGTAGATGGAAAAAAGAAATGTAGATCAAAAAGAAAAAAGTAGGGATCCAAGATATTTTCGAGAAAGTTGCTGAAATAGAGGCAAAACAATTGAATGAAAAAAGTAGAGTCCAAATTGAAGGAAGCTTGGTTTTTTATGTTATTGTCCTGCACCCCAAATTTATAAAAATGGTGTTAGAAAATCATGTGAATTTCCAGAAGGTCACACACTTATCTAGTTGGGAGAAATCATATTCTAATTTCCCTGTGAAAAAAATAAATAAATCAACATGAAAAAAAAACCGACATACCAGGAATTGCCCGTTGGTAGCTTTTTCCGCCATCTGTTGTAAACGAAATAATGGTGAACTTTGCAATAGAACCAGTTTGAATGTATCCAAAAGAGCCCTTTCTAGTCTCTCCTTCTCTGATCAGTATATCTCCCCAAGTGGGAAAAGTAAACTGGTTCGATTTTGAAGTCACGAGAATATTCCAACTGCTTGCGGGATGGTAATTTTCCGCATAGACAATTAAAGTTTTGACATTTCCAGGTCCTTTGTTATGCAAACTAAGGTCCACTCTAAACATATCTTTTCCATTTTCTTTCCATGATGAAACTGAATTCGATATCGTCACTTGGCCTTTGTCTCCTGAGAGGGAGGTGGCAAGGTAGAGGGAAAGACAGAGTGGAAGAAAGAGAAGTAGAGAGTAAATGAGAGGGGAAGAGGGATCAGGTTAGCTTTGTACATGAGGGTTATGTAGTTTGTTTTTATTGATAAAATTTATGCTTTAATAGTTAAAAAACGAAATTTTGATTTTGGGGAGAAGGAGAGTGGATGGACATGCAGACGAGGGAAATGACGAGCAGGAACGGAAGTAGGGGAAGGAGACAGTGGAGGAAAAAGAGCGAGACGCGGGAGAAGAGGTAAAGGTGCGAAGGGAAAGCAGTAAAAAAAAGGGACAAAGGAAAGGTGGGAGAGAAGAGAAGGGAGGAAGTGAAGGAAAAGGAAAAATGGTAGAGAGGGGCAAAGAGGGAATGGAGGAAACGAAATGATAGAAAGGGGACAAGGAGGGAAAGGATGACAAGGAGATTTGGTGGAGGAGAGAAGGCACGGCTAAGAGAGGAAGAAAGGATAAGAGGTTAAGGAGGGGAAGGAGAAAAGGAAGAGGAGAGGAAAGGGGGAGAGTCACAAGAACGCTTACCAGAATTGCTCGGTGGTGGAGGGGATAACTTATTCTGAGGAGGGGATTTTCTAAGGGGTGGGGGGAGATTTTTCCCGGGAGGTGGCGAGGATTTCTGTCTAGGGGGAGGAGATTTCTTCGGAGGAGGGGAAGCCTTCAGTGGGGGAGAACGTGGGGGAGAACGTGACGTTTTGGGAGGTGGAGGCGATGTCTTCTTTGGAGGAGGCGGAGATTTCTTTGGAGGAAGAGGAGATTTCTTTGGAGGAGGCGGAGATTTCTTTGGAGGAGGCGGAGATTTCTTTGGAGGAAGAGGAGATTTCTTTGGAGGAGGCGGAGATTTCTTTGGAGGAGGCGGAGATTTCTTTGGAGGAAGAGGAGATTTCTTTGGAGGAGGAGGGGACCTTTTCGGAGGTGGAGATGAGGACTTTTTAGGAGGTGGACGTGATTTCTTTGGAGGAGGGGACAGCTTTAGAGATGGAGGCTGCGGAGTTTTCTTTGGAGGTGGAGAAGGAGATTTTCTTGGAGTAGGAGGAGACTTTCCACGAGGAGGCGAAATAGAAGGATCTTTCACCAGTGGTCCTCCCTTGTAGGACAAAACTGTAAACACAGGAAGGTTCCCCGATTGGATAAACCCGAATATGTGCTCTTGTCCTGGAGAAAGTTCCTTTCTGTAAGAAGGAAGTGTCACGACTTTTCGCGCACTGTCGTAGGACGCTTGCCAAAAGTCCGTCGGATGTAGCCCCGCTGCATACAGTTGCACGTGCGACAGTTTGTACTTCGGGGAGACGTTTTTCACTTTGCAATCAACTTGCTTGAAGTCCGGCGCCCACGAGTTCATAACTGTGCACGTCACCGTCACGAGTGACCCTGGAAATGTCCAAAACCATAGTAATTGCAAAATCAGAAAAAGCACAACAGCAAAGAAATAAGAACGTTAACAGCAAAGGGATATAAAATTATGAAACTGATATGTTACAAAAGTGTAAAGTATGAATACTCGGGAGTACAATAATACAAATGTACAGTAAGTACAAAGGTGTGGAAGTGTGAATGTCTCCAAGTACAAAATGACAAAGTATAATAGTAAAATTACAAAAGTACAAAATTACTGGAGAGCCGAAGGATGGTGTTGCAAAAGTACATCATCAGATTGTACAGAGGGTAAAATCAATGAATCAACGTACAGTACAGCGAGGAAAAATACGGTACAATATGTCGACAGAGTCTCCAGTGAGACATTTTACCATGATTTTCTTTTCTTTACTTTGACTGTTTGTGATTTACCTGAATTTTTTGTATACTTTACAACGTTTTGCCATTTTTCAGTTGGTATCTCTATATTTACAAAAAAAAATAGTAAGGATATTTGGCCTGAAATGTCAGATGTGTTATTCACCTCGAAAAGGAGGCGGGGAGGGAGGAGGAGGAGGAGATGGTGGAGGAGAGGGAGAAGGAGGTGGTGGTGATGGGGAAGGAGGGGGATGAGGAGGAGAGGGAGGCAAGGGGGGAGAAGGAGGAGGCGGTGGGCCGGTAGGTTGTGTCAGAGAAAACAATTTTGCCAAAAGTCCAACCGAACCGGAATTAGTGTAGGTTGTAGGTTCAGCTTGATTATAATTTCCTCGTGAGTCGTCGTAATAGTCATTTCCCTGTCACATTTGAAAAAAAGAAAAAAAAATGTCAAGAAGCAAACACTTTCCCGACAAATTCTTCAGTCAATCAGAGTTCGTGAAGTAATAAAACTACCATATTATAACTTTGGTGTAGGGAAGTCCACAGAAAAAATTTACAGAATTTTCAAATTTGTTTGGGTGTTGAGAAAAAAAGGGAGAGGGAGAGAGAGAGAGAGAAAGAGAAAGAGAAAGAGAGAGAGAAAGAAAGAGAGAGAGAGAGAGAGAGAGAGAGACAGAGAGAGGAATAGAGAGCGACTCACATCCTTGGGTCCTCCGACAAATGCTCCATAGAGAATGTTGGGATTTGGATTGGGAGAGTTGTAGTAAGCCCCATATCCGTCGTTAGGTCCTCCGGTTCCACAAGTAATTTTTGTCGGAAAAGTGTTAAAATTTGGGAGGGAAGCAGCTCGGTGATGGGGTCGAAGAGGATATTTGGACCCAAATCCAACCATGTACGAATAACCAGCATTATTTTTCCCAAGGAGGTAGTCAATCTGTCAAGAAAAAAATCCAAAAATAAATTTTTGGTCACCCAAAACTCGATCAAGAAACCCCTGAAAAAATTAAAATTTTTGAGAGGAACCTTTGTTAAATAGTTTAAGTTTGTCAAAAGACGCAAAACACTTGAATTGTAAGCAGCAAGACGAGAGTGAGAGAGAGGAAGAGGGAACCTTGGGGAAGGGAAATTTACCTGGGATCTAGAAAAATCAAAGATTTGGTTTGGAGTTACTCTGGTGTTTCCGCAAATCAGATTTTGATTGGCTCCAGAGAGAGAATCGCTATATACGGAAGTCAAAAAAGCCGCATTGATCACATACTGACTATTTACAACGTTCACCTGAATTAAACCCTCTGGAAAGTTACCAAAGAAATCGAGAAATAACAAACAAAGTCAGTAAATTATGGAATTAAAAATGATTTTTTTCTTGCTAGTTGGCTAAAAATACACATGGATCAATTTCTCGGTAACTGACAATCAAGGAGCAAAAAATAAAAAAAACCAGTGCTGGTTTTTTGCTATTCCCAATTGTTAATTCTTGTGTGTGTGTGTGTGTGTGTGTGTGTGTGTGTGTGTGAGAGAGAGAGAGAGAAAGAGAGAGGAGAGAGAGAGAGAGAAGAGAGAGAGAGAGAGAGAGGGAGAGAGAGAGAGAGAGACTTTGAAACAGGGGAGACAGCAATGTTTGAGGAAGATTGGAATTAGCGAACAGGTTTACGAGAAGCGAAAGAAAATAGAAAAACTAAGATGAGAGCGAAAGAAGGGAGAGAGAGAGAGAGGGAGAGACAAACAGAGAAAGGGAGAATATGGGGTATCTCTCTCACCTGGGGTGGTCCGTACACCCTTAGTGGGACTTTCCGGGACATGAAAACACGCATAGGAATCGGCCTGTCTTTTGTATCCCTCAAAAAGGACACGAGCGGTTGGTGAGAGAGGAATTTCCCCAGAGAGAAGCATCTACAAAACCCAGATTTTAAACGCCATGACCAAAAATTAAAACACATTCACAATTTCGCAACATTTGTGTAAAAGTCAAATAATATTTTGATATCTATTAGTCGTCGACGCACAGAAATGTACAAATGGTCCGCCCTACTTTTTTATTCATGAAGCGATTTGTTAAAACATAACCTCCATATTTTTAGGAATAAATCATAAACTTTAATCCAATAACTTCCAAAAATCCAAAAGATGAAAAAATAATGTACTCACCGATGCGGCGAGAATGTGGGATCCGGCTCGTTTGTTGTCCCAACTGAAAACTTGGTAAAATTGAGTACTGCCTCCCCAGGAATTATCGTTTGCAATCAATAAGTTCATATACGATTTTTCTTGAGTCGCTCGGTACAGCCACGTGGCTCCCCATATAAGCTCATCCTGATGAATAGAGGGAGAGATGTGAGAGTGAGAGAGAGATAGAGGAAGAGAGAGGGAGAGAGAGAGGGAGAGGGAGAGGGGGAGATAGAGAGTGTGGAAGGAGGGGGGGGACAGATTCTATTTTTAAGCTCAACATCAGAAACAAGGACAAGAGAATATATATGTTTTCTTTTGCAAGTCATCACATTGTTTGAAAATAAGACTATAAAACAAGATCGGAAAAACATAGTATGGTTTGCAAAATATTTGGAAATGAAGTTGGTGTCCACGCAAATGAGAAATTCCAATGCCACAAAATTCTATGTACATTAGGCTTTCGAATTGGGACCTGATTTTCCTTTACATAGATATTTTGTTTCGAGGAGCTAGGTTTTAATACCTTCAGTTTCCAATTCCTTGTTGGTTATGCCTGGCCTTTTTTTTTATGAAGGACCAAAACGCAAAATGATTGAGGATATAAAAAAATATTGTATGCGATTATATTTGGATTTGTATTATGATATCTCAATTTGCACAAGTTCCTAGCTTGTATCTCACCTGATATCCACTGTAAGAGGGATAAAAAGCTCGAACTTGAGGCACTGAAGAATCATATCCTCCCTGGCATGTGTAGGCAAAGTCGTAAAGCTGGACGAACAAAACAGAAAAATGATAATAAAATGAATGAACAGAAAAAAGTTCTGGAAAACACTTGTCTTTCTTGTTCCCCATTAAGCCACAGGTGTTCGGCATGATAGCTGTTCTTTTCTGCCTATCTAAAGACGTCTATTTTGAATTTCCTTCATTTCTTACTTTTCAGTTTGTTTCCATGTGAGCTCTACCCCTCGGGCATGGGCCAGAAGCAATTCTGATAAGTAGGAATCATGAGTGAGAATTTATTTCTCTCTTAAAACCCTGTGAATCTTACTTTTCCCTTCGACTTTCTAGTGTATTCCTCTCATTACCTCTCGGGCATGACCTAGAAGCATTCTCGAATAGGCGGAATCGACCGTTTTGAAAACGAGGGAGGCGGCGGCCAATCCTGCAGCAGCTTCCGCTGTGACTTCTGTCCCACATTTCCTTTCCGCCTTTGAAACTTTGAATCCGGGACGAGGGACGTCAGTGTCTTCGGGATGCTGCCAACATCGGTGGTCTGAATCACCATCACCAACCTGGAAAAAGAGAGAGAGGGAGAGAGAGAGAAAGAGAGAGAGAGAGAGACAGAGAGAGAGCATAATATAATGAAATAGTGGCATGAGAGGCTAGGAAAGTGATAAATCAAGAGGGGGATAATTTCCAAGCCTACAAAAAATAAAGGGAGCTTTATGTGAGGTTCGTCGGAACTCAAGAGAGATTAAATGGAATTGGGGCCTTGGGAATGGCGACTGAAAATTGGGAAAATGGAAATCGGGAAAATAGGAAATGGGAATTATTCAGGACTGGAGAGACCGTGGAGTTGGAATTGGGATTGGGAATGAGAACGGCAATGGATATGGGGAGCGGGGAATCGAAATTAAAATCGGTATTGGGAGAAATGGGGAATAGAGAATAGAGAATTGGGAATAGGAATTTGGATGTGAGTAATTCGGATTTTAGGGATTTGAAATATTGAGGAATTGGAAAAATTGGGAATTAGGGTATTGGGAATTGGAGAACATGCAGTTGGGAAAGTCTTACGGAGAAACTCAATATGGGAAATTGGTAGACGGGAATGGGAATTAGGATATAAGGAAATTGGAAAGGGGAAATGGGAAACTGGAATGGGAAAATGGAAAACAGGATACGAGAAATGGGAAAAGAGGTATGGGGTATCTCAATTGGGAAACCGGAAAAGGGAAATGGGATATGGGAAACGGGAACGGGAAATGAGGAACACGTGCAGTGAAAAATTTGAACGGGAAATGCGAAAAGAGAAATAAGAAATGTGAAAGGGAGAATGGGAAATTCAAAACGGGAATCAGAAAACACGAAATGGGAAATGTGAAATGCAAAATAGTAAAATAAAGGGCATGGGAAATGAGAGAAAAGAAAGGAGTCCGTAAACAATGTCACATTGTGAGATGGCCTGTGTATGGCATGCAAATGGGCTCTATGCCTAGTTGACAGGAACATGAGAGAGAAAAAGAAAGAGAGCGAGAGAGACAGAGAGAGAGAGAGAGAGAGAGAGAGATCTTTCTTTGGCATCGTAATGTGTCTTACCTGTACCCAGTAGACATTGGGTTCCGGATGGCAGCGCATCATGTAGTCCGTGCCCCATTTGATCGCCTCCAGAGCATATTTGTGCTGCCCAGCCGCCCTTATCTCCGCTCCGTACTCTAGAACGGACCACGCCAAAACTGTCACCGTAAAAGCCAACGGAAACCCGAACTTCACATTGTCACCAGCGTCATGGTATCCGCCAATCAAGGGAAACTGCGCCCGGGAAAAAAAAAAAACAAAAAAAATATATATATATATATATCAGTCACATGTGGATGCAAGAAAAGGGGAGAAGGAAAACCGCTCAGCACGCACAACTAAGCGAATCGGTTCTTTGAAAATAAGTTTGGAAATATTCAAATATCGAAGTCAAAATATCAAAATTAAGGGAGTAGGGGAAGTCTGACCCCGGCCTCCTTCTCTCCGTCGTGAAGACCGGAATCGTTGCGCCATAGAACCCGTTGGGTCGGAGGAAGCTTCCCGGAACGCTGCGCCTCATAGAACAGGAGGGACTTGGCGAGGGCGTCTCGGTAGTCCAATTGGGAGGCCCGGATTCCTGGGAGGGAGATGGAGAGAGAGAGGAAAAGAGGGAGGAGAGAAACCAGCACAACAGGGAGCAAAGAAGCGCCCATGGCCGGGGAAAAGCGAGTGGAGGGAGCGGGGAGAGGAAGAAGGAGAGGAAAAGATCAGAGGGAGAGATGAAAAAGAAAAAGTAGGAGGGATGGAGAGACTAGAGAGAGGGAATTTTGACTGGGAGTTTCTGAAGGGCGTGGTGGAATGTGAGAGAGAGAGATAAGTAGAAGGGGTGAAGGGAGAGAAAACGAGAGGAGAGGGTGAAGCAAGGTGAACTCTTTTTTTCGGTACAGTATGAGATTGTCATTTCTAGATTCTCTCAATTCCTTTTATGGAGATGACGAGGAACCTGAATAAAAGTCAAAGGACTTTAGGACTCGTACTTTACCCTTAAGAGTGATGACCGCACTAAACGCTTATTGGAAACCATTTGAAAATTACAAAATAAATTGGAAAAAATCCTATTAGATATCGCACTGAAAAGTTGTCTACAGGTGGTCAGAGAAAATCCCTACAAACTCACTTTAAAATCGATGGCGGGAAAAGCTACGAGAGGGACACTGGGAGGAAACAGAGAACAGCCAGGTGCTTCGTACAGTTAGGCTTTCGTACGGCCTATATGTTCGTACAGTAGGAAAGGAGAAGTATATAGCTTGCACAGGATTAATGCGACAGAGGTGCTGACGATGAAAACTGGAGGTTCTGACGAAATGTGAAAGAGATCTGACGACAGGTGTGCATTTCCTGGTCGGTTCACGCTCCCTTGAAATTGTACAAAAATTGTACGGCCTATAACCAATGAGGATGCTGCACCGACTTTCTATTTTGTACGGAGAAATTGTGTCAGACTTTCGGCGCGCCTTAACGGTACGGTACCTATTGATATCAAACGATTTCCGCATATTTAGTTCTTGCGAAGCTGCAAAGAGCTGTTGCCGTACACTTTCCGTATCCAGGAATGTCGCACCAAAAATACAGTACTATTCTGAACCGTACTGTACGTACTATCCACGAATATTTCAGTCACAACTGCAGTACAGTTCAGTACAGTACTGTACTTTACACCGTCGATCGTATTTAGCGTGTTGAACACTAATTCGGCGCCCCTAAATTTTGACCCTTGAATCTTAAATAGAATAGATGACGCTATTTAAGGAAGTGGACCATAATTTGCCACGTCTCCTGGCACTGAATTAGAATTAAAGACGCTAATTTTTTCTTTACTCTAATAATATCTACACGCTAAATACGATCGACGGTGTAGTGAACCGTATACTTAATTCAGGAAAAAAAAAAAAAAGTCTTTCAGGAATATCCGAATAATGATGCATAATCGGTACTGTATTTTATTATACAGGACCGTACATTTAAGCAGGTACTTTCTCTCGACCTCGCTCCCGCAGCTAAATACCGTACGTCCAAAGGCCCGTTCGTACTTCCACACCGTATTGTGATCTAGTTTGGATCGGTACGGTTCTGTAACAAGATTGAGTAGACAATTCGCCGACAATTCAGCGTAATTCCCGCTTTTACAAATGTCAGTTCTGCAAAGTTCCAAGCGGATCCCTAGATTCTCTGGAAAAGGTACGACTTATAGGTATGATTTGTACTTTTTAATCAATGCTAGTTCAGTGCGTTCTGACAAAACATGCTTGCTTGTCGTGATTTGTCGTATCCGGGGATTTTGACAAGCCTCAAAAAGCATCGCATTTGTGAGGTAACAGTAACTGCCAGCAACTGTCGAGCTGTAATTCACACTTGTGATTCTTTTGTAGGGAAAATGTGAGAATGTGAGAATGTGCTCGTTGAAATATGCCGCCAAAAAATGGAAAGTCGTATTATAGGATGAGATCTTCAAGCTGTATCGTAAACGCCACCCTCGCCACAATAATAAATCGAATCAAATTAATTAAATCAATCGAATTCTAAAATCCACGTGTATAGCCAACAAATTTTACAAGATTTGAGCCAGCGTCAACCAGATGTCCCTTCATTTGGATCGATCTGCAAATGAATTTGTCGCTTCTAGCACTTTGTAGGTCGGTACGTGATCGTATCTTTCAATTTGTTTATTATGAATCATTACATTTTAGTAGAATGAACATGTTTTCGAGTAGTTCTCATGAAAGTGTGTAATAACTACATGGAACACGTGGAACATGATGGGACTATATTTAAGGGATGGCTCCGGACACAAAGTTTGCTTCGGACCCAAAAGACAAAGACAGGTACACCGCGAATCGTAATTAGAGTAGATAACGCTAATTCAATCGCCCTAAATTTCGACTCTATCACCTTAAATAGAGTAGATGATTCTAAATTTTCCATTATACTATTTAAGGTAAGGTTTAATTAGCGTAAAACATACAAATATAGGTTCGTTTTAAATAGTGTGGGGTACGAACGACGTGCGACCGTGCAAAATTGTACATTTATAATTAAAAAGGTACAAATAATGATTCAATAGAATCGCGCTCGCACGTGAAATCGCACTAAACAAAAAAATCAATCACATCGAAAAAAAGCCATTCGCATAACTCTCGTCCGTCGACAACATCGTCATCAGTGTGAACATTAACTAACATTCAGCGCAACAAATACTACTAACGTCATAATGACGTCAAACTATAAGGACTGACAGATTTTGTACGTCTGCGTAATTTAGTGTTCATAATTACAGGGCGGATAATTATTGCCAACATAACCCAATATAGAGTACTTAAATAAATTAGAGTAAACTTCCTCTGTGAAAAAGTTTTATCACACAAATTAGCGTTCATAACTCTAATTGTTTTTTTTTTCACTCTAATTTTTTCTTTACTCTAATTACGATTCACGGTGTACTTTAGGTCTGGACTCTAGAAAAACAACAATTGGCCACAAACGGGTCCCAAATGGCCACAAAATGGTCGTTACGATTTTACTCACATTTCAATAAACATTTACATTTATAAGTCAGCAATTTTATGACATTGACAAAATCAAAGTTTGGCTTCAAAAACAACTTTAGATGATTTTCGTGCTCGTGCGAAGCAGTTTAAGGACGTATAGCAATTTTGTGAAATGTGTTTTGTCCGATTTTGATTGGACGTAAAATCTTCCTTCAAAAAATAAGAAACAAGAAAAAATCCTTTATATGCCAGGAAAAACTCTAAAAACCATGAAAGACATCCGCAAAAATGAAGGAAAAAAACCTAAAATATTTCCACCGCGCAGTAGAATCGTTTTTGATTTAGGGTGAGGTTCCAATAGTCGAAGAGTGTGGTAGTTTACAAAAATCCGCGCATAACCATATTAAACCGTACCGCTCATTTTGTTTCTACAAGCAAAATAACATTACAAAGAATCTTGCCAATACTCTCCGAAGATCTAGGAGGTAACATTGACCGTCGGATATTCATTCGCGAGGCATTCCCTTCATTTTTCACTGTAGCTGACAACGTTGCTATAATAGGTGGGTTGTCAGCTACACAAAAAAAATGAATCGTGACATGTTGAAGGATAAAGCTACACAATGGACAACGAACGAAAAATCACAAGATTTACACATGGTATGTACCTTTCAAAATGCAATTGAAAATAAAAAAATTAATCTCAAAACGGTCTTTCGTTGCACTTTTTTGGCAACACTCTTTCGTCACACTATTTTCGGCAAAGGATTTTCGTAATGTTCCAAAACGAAACCGTAAGAAATGAGTAAGCGTAGAAGATTGGCGTTTGCGAAAAGTACAAAAGTCTTGTCGTATTATGACTTGGTACGCAACTACATGCTATGCAACTGAATATTTGAAGTGAAATTTGTCGGTGTGAAAAAATTGAAGGATTTTCAACATCGGATCGTAGCTAACTTGGTGTCACTCAATGTATAACAAGTAGTTTACAGTCTCTACGTGATGGAACATCGACTCAATCAACCCGGCCCATAGAGTTGGTTCTATGATTACAAAAACGACTGATGGAACCGCACTTTTACTCATTGGTTTAATAAAATGGAGAGGCAACAACATAAAGCTTATCGTAGACAAATTGACAAACCCTGAAAAAGGTTGAGACATTCGGCAAGTGATGACGCAATCGACATCATACAATGATCGTCATGCAATGTCTAAAATAATAAAAAAGCTTGAAGGCTAGTGTCTTTAGGAAATCTTGTTGGTGTTTGCATTCCCTTTAGTTATAGTTTACAACACGTGGACTGTCATCTTAGTTATGAGGATAAAATTTTATGAGGCAAAAAAAATTTGAAACACTCTTATTGTATAGAATGTAGTGTTGTATATCTGGTATTTCTTGTGACATTAACGCTTGTCTTGTTGCGAGAACAAGAAAAGCGTTCAAGGAAATTTTGTACCCTAGTAGTTAATAGTTATATGGAAAAAAGTGCGCAATGAGAAAAGAGTTACAATAGTGGGGGAGCTTTTTATAAAAAAACTATCGGCCCGATATTTATCGCTTATCTACTCTGATATATCAGTATTTTACTGCGATACATCCCTTAACAACATATCAAATCAATATGTCATTTATCGGTAGGTAAAAAAAAGGTACATACCAGTTATCATCGTACTTTATTTTCGTACGGCAGTTATATACACCCAAGCCTCCCATCAAATATATAACGATAATATTTGGCCCCGAAACGATATATCGGTACTTTGATGATTCCATATTTAATATATTGAATATCAAATTTATCACAATAAGGAATTTCGCAAATGTAGCACTAATATTTGTTTTGTATTTTTTTTTTTGTGTCATAGACAATTAAGGGTCAATGTCTAGCTAATCCACGACCACCCATTTTCTAATATTTGGGCATTTCGCCACAAAAATACATGGGCTTTCCGTTTCAATGGTACAATATTTCACTTTTCTACATTTACGTCAAGTTTTTTGGTTTTAGTAATTTCAACACAAATAGCATTTTTATAAATTTTCACTAAAATTTATTTAGTACGCAAATACCTTTGATTCTCGTAGGGTATGTGCCTATTTGTTTAAGTAACGGTGTTTTATCTCAGATCTCCTCAAAACTTGAATGTTGCACCATGAAAATATGATGCCTTTCAACGTGATTGTAGAAACCAAAGTGCAATTTGCATTATGTTTAAACTTAGTTTGCACTTTGATTTAACTTAATCCGTTTGTTGACCCATTCTCGTATCAACTCATCTTTAAACTTCACCTTGAATCACCTCGAGAGTTGGCTCAAGGCAAAGCAACACCTAAAAAACAATTAGCAAAATTTCCTCGCGTGTTTCACATGGTTTGAATATTTTCGCATGAGGGAGAGTATACACTTTTTTTTTTCTGCTACATGGATGTATTTAAGAAAATTTTACAAGGATCTTTAACCTCTACTTTGTTTTAAGGTCTTTGACAAATGTCTTACATCGTCGTAGCCTCTCCCTCGCTCTCTCCCGCTACCGGCCTCCTTTGCCTCATTTGGGAATGAAACACAACATATTGGTACGAAATAGAATAACCTAAAAAGAAAAAAATCATTATTGTTGCTTTTAATTTGGTCATAGGCCGAGAGGAAAAAAATAAATAATAGGGAAGTTGTGGCTGGAAATTTTAGGATTAATAACATAGACAATATAACAAATAAACATGACGTCACAACGTCACAAAGACGTAAGCATCAACAATGCCAAAAAAAGGCGTGCACAACCACATCTATAGTTTTAAACCGTTACAAAATTATGTAGTGTGTGAATATGTCACGATTAACTAACGACTTAAGTCTTAGGTCACTACACAGTGAATCGCTATTAGCGTTAATAACGCTACCTCGGCGCCCCTGAATGTCGACCCTCAAACATAAAATATAATAAAAAATAGTAATTGTCTTTTTACGTTAAGACAAGTATTGTATAATTTGCATTAAGAACTCTAATTTGGAAAATATATGAAGCAGTGCAGTGCATAAAATGCGTAATTCCATACTAAAATTGCTTGTTATTTCATAAAATAGTACAGAAAATGTGTTGGATAAAGGCGTTGACAGGAAAAAGCGCACTCAAATTTGATTCCCTGTGATAAAGACGACACAAAATCACGCGAACCTGTTCCCACATGTTCAAATGTTGATTATGTAAACACATGCTATATTGGCTACACTATGGGAAAAATGTACCCAAATTAGAGTTAGTTTTTTCTTGATGAAAGGAATTGGACCCAAATTAGAATGAATAACTCTAATTGTTTTTATACACTACACCGCGAATCGTTATTAGCGTTATGAACTCTATATCGGCACCTCAAAATTTTGACATTAATACCTTAAATAGAATAAACTACACTATTTAAGGACGTGGACCATAATCTGCCACGTCTCTTGGCACTAAATTAGTATGAATGACACTAATTTTTTCTTTACACTAATAATATCTCAACGCTAATAACAATTCGCGGTGTACATCGCGAATTGTAATTAGAGTTATGTACGCAAATTCCGTCACCCCAAACTTTAAATTCACCATAAATAGAGTACATTATTCTAAATTATTATGTACGTTATTTAAGGTACTTTTTGAATAAGCGTTAATAACTCTAATACTGTGCCGTTTTAAATAGTGTGGCGTACGGTCGATGTTTGACCGTGCAAAACTGCACTTTATGAAGTAAAAAAATACAAATAATGATTTAGTACAGGCCGTTTTCATGTAACTGCGTTTTAACAAACCACGTAATGCAAACGTCATAATGACATGAAACTGTACGTTTTGTCCGATTTTGTACTTGTACTTAATTTACAGTGAATATATTCAGCGCCCAAATTAGAGTTATCAATAAATTTGAGTAAATTTCCTTTTTTAAAAAGTTATATCACACAAATTAGAGTTCATAACTCTTATTATTATTTTTAATTTTTTTACCCTAATTTTTTCTTTACTCTAGTTACAATTCGCGGTGTACAGTACACCATGTATCGCTATTAATGTTAGTAACATTTTCACCACTTAAAACATCTTTTCTTCGTACACAATTACCTGATTTTCAATTTGAGACCGTCAATGGGAAGTTGAGAATCTTACCTTTCAATCGCAACCTTTAGATCCACCATCAGATTTGTGGATACGAAGAAAAGGTTTTAAAGAGACGAACAAAACATTAACACTAATAACGATTCAGGTTGTACACCGCGAATCGTAATTAGAGTAATGAAAAAATTAGAGTAAAAAAACAAAAAAAAACAATTAGAGTAATGAACTCTAATTTATGTGATAGAACTTTTTCACAGAGGAAGTTTACTCTAATTTATTTAAGTACTCTATATTGGGTTATGTCGGCAATAAATTTCCGCGCTGAAATTATGAACACTAAATCACGTAAACAAACAAAATCTGTCAGTCCGTATAGTCCGTATAGTTTTGACGTCATTATGACGCTAGTATTATTTGTCGCGCTGAATGTCAGTTTACGTTCACACTGACAACGATGCTATCGACGGACGAGAGTTATGCGAAGGGCTTTTTTTCGGTGTAATTGATTTTTCGTTTAGTGCGATTTCACGTGCGAGTGGGATTCTTTTAAATCATTATTTGTACCTTTTTATTTAAAAAAGTACAGGTTTACACGGTCGAGGGTCGTCCGTACTCCACACTATTTAAAACAAACCTGTACTACAATTTTTTACGCTAATTAAACCTTACCTAAATTAGAATAATGAAAAAAATAGAATCGATTACTCTATTTCATGTGATAGAGTCGAAATTTTGAGCGACTGAATAAGAGTAATTTACTCTAATTACGATTTGCGGTGTAGCTACGTACTGGAAACAAGAAGCGCTTGCGTCCAAAATTAAAAATCGGACGGTGGTATTTTTCTCCAAGAAGTCTGGAGAATCTCAACGAATTTTTAGTAAACATCTTTTGTAAAAAAAAAAAAAATAACAGTACGGCCTAGTACGCAAAGTTACTTTCTCTAGTAAACAACCCCACTTTTCGCCTGATGGAAGGTTACCCTAAGTGTCAAAATTATAAAAGTGGAGTCTGAGTGGAACTGTGACAGAAGTAGTACTTCTGTCTTCTGTCTTCTTGTGGTGTTTGAAGAAAGTAGTTTAGGAGGAGTGTAGTATAGTTTTATATATCAGAAAAGGAAGTGAAGTTGAAGGAAGAAAATGGGATGTAAAAAGTTCGATTGAATATATTTTCTATTTGGTCGAGTTCCTTTGTTATCTGTGAATTTCTGGTGTCTGGAATTTCTGAATGCTTCCGCTGGTGAATAATTGATTTACATGATCCTTTTTATAACAAGTGGTATCGGAGCGGGTAAAAGCTCCTAGTAGTAGAAAAGCTCCCAGTAGTAGAAATCACTGTCATCAGTCAGTGTGGCGAGTGTTGCTGCAATGGGAGGAAAGAAGAAGAAGGCTGCAGCTACGCAGCCTACACCTGTGCAGTCTGACACTCCAGAGCCGAGTCACAGGGGCTTCAGTGCTGCCCAGTTCGAAGAAGAAGAAGACACGTTTCCACCAGATGATTATGAACAGGAGGAAGTAGGAGGAGCAGGGGTGTTTTTGACAGAGGAGAGACTTCAGACACTGTTGACAGGAGTTCTTCAGAGCGTGCTCTCAGCTGCCCCTGTGCTCTCAGCTTCCCCTCAGGAGGGCAAGCTGCGAACTGGTAACAATGATGGTTACTATGAAACTGAAGAAGAGAGTAGAGAAAGGATTCGAAAGGGGAAATTTGCAGCTGAAGATGAGTCTGATTTGGAGGAGGACAGTGATGAGGAAGAATTGATTTAGATGCCTGGCAAAGTCGTTTTCTTCAATGGAACGAATTACTATAATTGGAAGCGATATATTAAAGGACAGCTAGAACTTCGGCATCTTTGGAAAATTGTTACTGGAGAGGAGACCATGCCAATTTCTGATCGAAAGGCTAGAAATAGATGGAAACAAAAGAATGTCGCGACCTATACTTGCCTTATGCAAACTTGTACGCCCGCTGTTCATGATTATTTTCTGACGCACGATTTTGCTCATAAATGTTGGCGGGCTATCGAGAATGAATTTGAAAAAGGAAATCAAAATCGCGGCCAACATGCATATACCGAATTTCTCAATTTTAAGATGAATCCGAATGAATCGATAGGAGATGCTTCAAAACGTTTCAATATTATTGTGGAAAGACTTGCGGCTACCGGTTGGTTTGTCATTGAGGTGGATAAAGTTACCGGCTTTCTAAATGCCTTGCCGGATAGGCTTGTCCATCTCAAAGAAATTTTGAGTGTGAAAAAGAGGTTAACTTACGAGTTTGTATTATCATATTTAAAAGATAACGAAGATAATCGAGTGAGTTCTTCTCGGAGAACTCCTTCTTCCGGTACTCTGAACGCCACCGTTCCAAATTCAGGCGATCTATTTTCTTTGCGTGGTGGCGAAAGAGGAGGAAGAAGGGTGGAGGCCCACGAGGTAGAGGAAGGGGACAAGCAAAAGGAGGAAATCAAAAACCATTTTGTGCCGCCCCCGATCTGAACTCTGTTGCATGCTTTCAATGCAACAAGCTCGGACATATGGCGGCATCATGTCCCGATAAGGAGCGACAATGTTATTATTGCGGGAAATGGGGGCATGTGAGTCCTCAATGTTACGCAAAATTGGAGTCCGGAGGAGGAGGTGGTAGAGGAGGAGCTAATGGTGGCCGAGGCGGTTCTAATAGTGGCCGTGGTGGTGGCCGATACGGCGGCCGAGGTGGAGGACGTCTTGGTGGTCGTGGAGGTGGTCGAAATGGGGGCCGATTTGGAGGCCATGGAAATTATATGGGAAATCGAAATGACGATTATGAAGAAGAAGAGGAATTGGGTGCTCAGATTTTCTCATGTCTAAATTTATCTATAAATTCAAAAAATGAAAAGTCAAAATCGGAGAAAGAGTGGGTGATTGATTTCGGAGCGTCGCATCACGTTTGTACCGATGTAACACTATTTAATGACTTTAGGCACTTGACGGTTCCTAAATTAATTACAGTTGCAAGTGGGCAAGTCTTTACGGTTGGAAAAGTAGGCACGGTCCGAATTGACCTACCTACTTATCGTTTTGATGACACGTTCAAGTCTTTACGGTTGGAAAAGTAGGCACGGTCCGAATTGACCTACCTACTTAT
This sequence comes from Zygnema cylindricum, assembly GCA_037447655.1. Classification (NCBI taxonomy): domain Eukaryota; kingdom Viridiplantae; phylum Streptophyta; class Zygnematophyceae; order Zygnematales; family Zygnemataceae; genus Zygnema; species Zygnema cylindricum. Next base: position 42,987 of record JBBHKE010002678.1, on the reverse strand, counting down.
CGTTTTGATGGCACGGAATGCTTGACAGAAGCTCGTCTACTGAATGTTTTATACATTCCGGACGGATCGGTAAATCTTCTAAGTGTACCTCAAATTCAGCGCGGGGGTGGAAGTGCACTTGCACTTGGTGACTCTTCAATTCAAATTAAAAATTCGAAGGAGTTATCATTGGTGAAGGAGAGGTGACAGAAAATCTGCATAGTCGGCTAATTTGGCGCCGACTGAAATCAGAAATTCAACCGGATGGTTTGATTGCTCAGATTTCAGAGCTTAAGGGTGATTTGACTCTTTGGCACCATCGGATGTGCCATACATCCGAGGGTAGTTTGAGGCGGATGATTAAAGTGGGATGTGCGAGAGGTTTGGATTTGACATCGCGAGAAAAAGTAAATGGATGCGAAGGATGTAGCCGAGGGAGGCAAATTCGGAAGCCTCACTCAGCTAAAGATATAAAATTCAGATCCGAAAAACCCCTCGATTTGGTCCATGTCGATTTATGTGGACACATTAAACCGGAGAGTATTGGAGGAAATAGATATTTAATGTTGATTGTGGATGATTACTCACGATTTTATTGGGTAATCCTCCTGAGTTTAAAATCTGAATCTCTTGAGAGATTTAAGGAGTGGCATGTCATGGCGGAGAGACAATGCGAAAGAAAATTGAAATCAATTCGAACCGACAATGGTGGTGAATTCCTCGCATTTGATGGATATTGTCGAGAATGGGGAATTAAGCATCAGTTGACGGCTTCTTACTCCTCGGAATCCAATGGAGTTGCTGAACGGAAAAATCGGACATTACAAGAAATGGTCCGCTCCATGGTGCACGCATCCGGTCTCTCAATGTTGTTTTGGGGAGATGCGATTTTGACCGCCAACTACATTTGTAATCGGCGGCTTACTTCAACTTCAGGTGATAAGACTCCTCACGAGTTATAGTACGGCAGAAAACCGAGTCTTCATCACCTTCGGATTTGGGGATGCCAAGCGACCGTCTATGTGGAATCGCAAAAGAGAAAAGGAAAATTTGCGGCAAGGAGTTGGACCTATAGTTCGAAAGGAAATCTATACCAAATCTATGATCCGGTTAATCGTACTATTATTGAATCTCGGAATGTAGATTTCCATGAAAACTTAAAATCAGCAATTGAAAAATCGGCGAAATCTCACAAAAATTCCGATTTTCTTGAAGAAGACGAAATTGCTCAATTTCCAAATATTGAAGGATCGGATTCGGAAAATGAACCTGAGTCGGAGTCTAATGTTAAGAGGGGGAAAAGAAAATTGGACATTAAGGATGACATTAGGGACATTGACATTGAATCTCAAGGTGTCAATTCCCGAATGTCCTCGGAATCTCGAAATTCTCAAAATTCTAAATCTAGTTTGCCAAGTGTAACTGAAATGGAACCGAATGTTGAAGAAGATGTTCAATTACGGAGGAGTATAAGAGATACAAGGGGAAGGAAACCGACACGCTTGTCGTATGATAAAAAAGGGGGCAATGCCGAAAATACTCACTACTTTATTTCGGCGTCGAGAGAGGAGGATTTCCTCCTCTAGCAATCACTTTGTGAAAATTCTGCCGGTGACCCTCAATCTTATACCAAAGCGAGAAATTCAGAAGATTGGGAGTCAAAACGGTAACCGACTTGGGAAAGAGAATTCAAGTCCATTGTTGAAAATCGTACATTCGAGGAAGTAGATTTACCGGAGGGGAAGAAGGCGATTGACGCGAAGTGGATCTTTAAGACCAAAACTGGTGCTACTGGAGAGGTGATTAAATACAAGGCTAGGTTAGTTTGCAAAGGATTTTAGCAACGGGATGGAGTAGATTACACGGAGACATATGCGCCTGTAGTTAAATTCAACTCGTTACGGATGATTCTGGCGATTGCGACATCCGGTAAAAAGCACATCCATCAAATGGATGTGGAGACGGCATTCTTAAATGGCGAACTTGAAGAAGAAGTATACATAAAGGTTTTGGAAGGAGTTGTGTCAATGGAAGGGAAGGTATGGCGGCTGCGAAAGTCTCTCTACGGCTTGAAGCATGCGCCTTGTACTTGGTACTTACGACTACATTCCGTACTTACTGAATTTGGATTTGTCCGAATTACCTCAGATTCGGGAGTTTATATTAAAGGGGAGGAGAAGATCAAATTATCTTCTCAATTTATGTTGATGATTTTCTGATGACTTCTGACAGTCTGCATAAAATCAATGAATTGAAGGCTTATTTGCGCCTTCACTTCAAGGTGACGAATTTGGGAGAAGTTCGTTACATATTGGGGATTGAGATGATTTGTCACCATAATGGTGACATTAAATTGAGCCAGGCTCAATATTGCAGGGAACTTCTGACACGGTTTGGCATACTGAATGCAAAACCGATTTTTACTCCCTTGGATCCGAAAGTGCAGATTCGGAAATTTGAGGAGGAGACAGATGTTAAAGTTCCGTATCGGGAAGCGTCGGGAAGTTTGATGTACCTCAGCGTAGGTATAAGGCCTGACATATCGGCAGCAGTTTCAGTTGTCAGCCGATATTGTCATGCGCCGAAGAAGGCTCACTGGGAAGCCATGAAGCGCATATTTCGATATCTGGCCGGTACGATCGACATCGGCCTATTATATAAATCGAATGGAAGTTTGGAGTGTACCGGATTCTGTGACGCAGATTGGGTAGGCGATTTTGACTCCGGAAAGTCAACTTCCAGATACGCTTTTGTTTTGAGTGGAGCGGCAGTTTCGTGGAGTTCGAGACTCCAACCGACCGTCGCGTTAAGTTCTACTGAAGCTGAGTTTATGGCGGCTTGCCATGCCGCAAAAGCGTTAGTCTGGTTAAAAGAAATGTTATTTGAATTAAAAAGTCATATTGGCTATTTGCAAATTCTTACAGATAGCATAAGTTCTATGGCATTAGTTAAAAATCATGTTTTCATAAACGTACGAAGCATATCCGCATTCAATGGCATTTCGTGCGTGACCTAGTCGCACAAAAGGAAATTCAGTTTCAATGTATTTCTACCTTGGAGGAAGCCGCAGATATGTTGACGAAGGCGGCAGTAGCGGATGTACTTTTGAGAGGGAGACCAAAATTAGGATTGATATAATCCTTTTCTAATTCACACAGTAGGGGATTGTTAAGATTTCAATGTGTTAATTCAGTTCAGTTTTTTTTCAGTTTGTGTTTATATTAAACTAATGTTCAGTTGACGTCGGCAGTTATGTCCTTTTCCCGGAACGTCTTGTTTAGTTTGAGTGTCGGTTAAGGTTCGTGACGTGGTACTGTACGGTTGGTGAATTATTTAGTGCGTAGAACCGTGGTACGGTCTTAGGTCCAGCTCACGGCTAGTTTCGGCGCACTAATGTTCTATTAGGCGTTTCAGCGCTTAAGTGTCAAAATTATAAAAGTGGAGTCTGAGTGAAACTGTGACAGAAGTAGAATACTTCTGTCTTCTGGTGGTGTTGGAAGAAAGTATTTTAGGAGGAGTGTAGTATAGATTTGTATATCAGAAAATGAAGTGAAGTTGAAAGAAGAAAAAGGGATGTAAAAAGTTCGATTGAATATATTTTCTATTTGGTCGAGTTCTTTTGTTATATGTGAATTTCTGATGTCTCAAATTTATGAATGCTTTCGCTGGTGAATATTTGATTTACATGATCCTTTTTATATCAGAGACTACGTGCGCTTTGGTGTGCTGTAACAAAATGGATCCTAATCTAGATTCTAATAAAATGTATTCTAGATTCGAAGGGATTCATTTTAGGGCGGCAATGTACAACGTAAGCAAAGCCTAAAGTAATGACGTAGATTCGGACGCTAAGAAGTGTACGAAGATACGATCAAAAATATAAAAGTAAATCACAAAAGTTCGTAAGTCAAAAATGGAAGGTAGGGACGTCAGGTAAACGAACAGAGGGGATTGCCATAAATGAACGACAAGTTAGGACCTAAATAAGCCGCAGAGAGACTCACGCTAAATGACCGTTGGTACTGAGCACCTCTGAGGGCGGGGGGGCGTTGGAGGGGCGCCAACTCGGCTCCGGTTGGACGCCGAGATCATTGACGGCGACAATAGTGCTTTGGACGTCTAGCCCATTCGCAATTTTGGTCGGTTGAAGGTCAGTTCGTTTTGGTTGGTTCAATTAAACATCCTTTCTTCTCGTTTTGTTGTACTTTGTCAAGTGAAAGTCAATAGCATGGCTATTGTCGGTCCTTTTGAATGTGAGGCAGTGCCACCTAGGAGTTTACTCTTTCGGCTTAACAACGTTTATATTTTTTTGGATATGTAGTTACTTAGCACCTTCTGGAGGCTTAGAAAGGAGAGGTGAGGAGAGCTTTGTACTTAAAGTTTTATTGATACATTGAGTTTGGAGGAATATTTTGTGGTGGATCTATTACTCATTTGTGTGTCTTGCTTCTTTCACCCACCTTTACCCGGTGACACGCCTCCGACCTAGGTTTTGAAAGCAAAAAAACACTATTTTTTATTAGTTTGGATGTCTGCATCAATAGTTAATGTTAGGTACCAACCTACATTATATGTACAGTAAGTATTAGAATCTCACTTTCTTCAGGATGGATATTAGGGTTGTGTCTCGGTGGCCTCTTACCAATAATCGATATTGACCTATCAATAATGAATACAAATATATCGTTAATAAAAATATTAATTGAAATATCGGTTCAATTTGTCAATAAAAATTTATCGCAACAATTGTACGTTACACACCTTACACTTGTCTTGGTGCTGATAAATATATTTATTCATCTTGGAGCCATTCACTGGCCCCCGTAGCCGTTCGTTAACCAAGAATTGTGGGTACTTAAACTATAGCGTTGGAAAATTAAACGATACACAAAACTACACAGTGAATAGTTTTTTAACGAAGAATAACACGACACCTAGAATCGCTATTAGTGTAATTAGATTGTTTGGTTAAATAAAAAATAATCGTTTTTGACTCCATTTTGGGTTCAAGAGCGAAAGTCAACAAAACATTAACGCTAATCTACACGGATTTTGATACACGTACCCATATCGTAGCCGCTATAGCTTGTGTCCACATAGTTGATGTTTCAATTTATGAGAACAAGTTAACGTAATTTTCCCTCGTTTTTATCACTAAGGGTGAAGTTCCATCAAGCGAAAAGTGGCGTTTCTAACAGAAATCCGCGACTCTCCGTACCAGATTGTACCGCCTATTTTGTTTTTATACGAAAACCAACCGCCTATTTTGTTTTTATACGAAAACCAACATTACAGAGAATCTTGCCGATACTCTCCGGATGTCTTGGAGGTAATACTGGCCGTCGGATGTTCATCTGCGATGAGTTCGCTTCAATTTTCTCTGTTAGACTCAACCCACCTCGACGAGGTGGGTTGGCATACACAGAAAAAAAAAATTTGTGACACGGTGGACAATTAAGCTACGTGTCATGATGGATAACCAACGAAAAATCTTAAGATTTCCACATGACACGCGGTTTCCAAAATATAAACGAAACTTAAAACGAAATTTTGTAACATTCCCTCGTCACGCTATTTTCGGTAACCTTTGTTCGTCACACTATTTTTGTCAAAGGACTTTCGTTATGTTCGAAAACTGAAACCCTAAAAAATGAGCTGGCGTCGTCTGCAAAATGTATAAAAGTTTTGTCGTATGGTCACGTCGTACGCAGGTACATGGTACGCAAGTCAAGATTTGAAGTTAAGTTTGTCGGTGCTAAAATTTTTGAAAGATATTCAATATAGGATCGTAGCTTGCGTGGCGCCAGTCAATTTAGAACACGTGACTTACAGACTCTACATGATGGAACTTCAACTCAATCGACCCGGTCTGTAGAGTTGGCCGTACAATTACAGAAACGTATGATGGAACTTCACCCTATCGACACGTTGCTGTAAATGGACGGAAAACATTATTGGCTCTAATTTTTAGGACTTGCGCCATCAATAAGCTTTCACTTAAGTGCTCTATGTTGAGTGGTACAAAGTCATATTTTGACAATCGTCAAAGATTTTATAAACTGACCAATTTCAATAGACCTTTTGTACTTTCATACTTTGGAAATGTACGAATACTACATACTACGTCATTGTACCACCAAAATCCCCTTTTAATCGTAGATGCTTTGTCTTTTGTAGCGGTTATTTTTTCAACATTATTGTTTCACAACAAAAACTAGAAGCGTGGAAAATGAGGAAGGTGAAAGGAAGACAAAAGGCACACGACATGATAATAGTTACTACACCGCCCATTGTTATTAGAGTTAAATTTTTTCCGGAATGTCAAAAACGTTTCACTTCTTAATGGACTGTTGGATTTTTTTTCTGAGGTAATCGATCGAAAAGTAACTGCTATACCGTTTGACCGTGATGTCACCAATACAAATAGAAAAAGTATATGCGATTAAAAGGACTTTGACTGCCCGGAAAATGTTTAGCTTTAATAAAGATGGGCAGTGTCGATCTCCAAGAAATTCGAAGCGTTTGCAGAAATTGAAGCGCTTTAATAAAACTGAAACGCTTTCATAAAACTGAAGCGCTTTCACAAAAATGAAGCGCTTTCACAAAACTGAAGCGCTTTAAGAAAACTGAAGCCCTTTAAGAAAACTGAAGCCCTTTCACAAAACTGAAGCTCTTTCACAAAACTGAAACGCTTTAATAAAACTGATGCGCCTTAATAAAACCAAAGCACTTTAATTAAACTGAAGCACTTTAATCAAACTGAAGCGCTTTCACCAAACTGAAGCGCTTTCACGAAACTGAAGGGCTTTCACAAACCTGAAGCGCTTTAACGAAACAAAAGCGGTTTCCCAAAATAGAAGCGCTTTCACGAAACTGAAGTGGAGCGCTTTCACGAAACTGAAGCGCATTAATTAACCTGAAGCGCTTTAACAAAACGGAAGTGCTTTAAGAAAACTGAAGCGCTCTAACAAAATTGAAGCGCTTTAACAAAACTGAAGCGTTTTAATTAGTGTTGTGTATCGGTAAGGATTTGTCGATAACCGATATGGGCATTTTTTCGGGTAGCCGATAATCGATATATTGGTACGATATATCGTTATCGGTATTATCGTCAAAAAATACGCGATATTTATCGGTTATTATCAGCGATAACACCGATATCGATAACTATCGTCGATATCTGTACGTACCGTACAGATAAGTGTACGGCTAGTACACTCAGCTATACGTGTTTTCCCAAGGACGCGCCACGAACCCCCTTCCCCCTGATTTCGGTAAAAAATCGCGATATTTCCGTCATTATTTCTAATTTAAGGGGGTTTTACTTGGGTACCCTTTCCAGAATGTCCTTTGATTATTATTTTTTAATAAATGGCAGTTAATGGCACCAGTCTCACAGATTTGTTCGTCTGCTTAATTCGTTTGTTCGTCTGGTTTTCAAAAAAGTTTGATTTTACAAATTTAAAATGAAATTTATTTTTTTCGTTTCGGTACTATTATTTTAGAACTATAAACTATTATTTCAAATTTGTCAACGTTTATGTGCCACGCTATCCGTAATAAATTTCAGTTAAATAGCGTACGGAACAAATTATTACACGTGGCATACCATGCTATATAAAGTAAATAATATACTACAGTATATAAAGTACTATTGTATGCATACTATATTTTTTTAAGTTATCGCCGATATGGAATTTGTTGGTCTCGGACCGATATATCGGGACCTCTGACCGTTCGATAACCGATAACTATCGGTATCGGTGTTATCGCGATATATTTTTTATCGATACACAACACTAGTTTTAATATATTTGAAGCGCTTTAGATTTAATAAAACTGAAGCGTTTTCACAAAACTGAGCGCTTTCACAAAACTGAAGCGCTTTCATAAATCTGAAGGGCTTTAACAAAATTGAATAGATTTAATAAAACTGAATAGGTTTAATAAAACTGAACCGCTTTAAAAAAACTTTAGGGCTTTACTCTAGGGCTAAAACTGAAGGGCTATAATAAAACTGAAGCACTTTAATAAAACTGAAGCGCTTTGACAAAACTGAATCACAATTTGAAGCGCTTTCACAAAACTGAAGCGCTCTCAGAAAACTGAAGTGCTTTCATAAAACTGAAGCGCTTTAAAGAAACTGAAGTGATTTAACAAAACTGAAGCTCTTTAATAAAACTGAAGCGCTTTATTAAAACTGAAGCGCTTTAATAAAATTGAAGCGCTTTATTAAAACTTAAATGCTTTCATAAAACTGAATCGCTTTCATAAAACTGAAGCGCTTTCATAAAACTGAAGCGCTTAATTAATATTGAAGCGCTTCATTAAAGCTGAAGCAGAGGTCGCAAAAGTCAAAATTTTACATAACCGAAACCGACCGTTGTTTTTTTTCAAAATCTGAGTAACTGACGCCCGACCGGGTTATGTCACGCTCCAAAATTGTTAACCGTTAACAGACCGGCGTTTACGAAAATAAAAGTTAACCGAAACTCAATTTCTCGCGACTAACCGTACCCGCCCGTAACCGAAAAAGTACAAAAAAAAATCCTAGTTTTTCACATAGATGTCTCATTCGTACGGATTTTGACATTTTTACGAAATTTCGTTATTTATTCCAGTTTTTGAATCTTTCGTAATATGCGTATTATTTGCGTACGGATAAAATGTACGGAAAACTCCAAAAAAGAGACGTTGCTTCATTTCCGCGAGCAAAGAGAGTTTCTCGTCCATATTTGTCCAATTCGTACGGATTACGATTTTTTTTTACGAAAACTGCGTAGTATTTGTCGATATTATACTTTTCGTAAATTTCGTGCATTTTTTGTTGTACGAAAATGAACGGAGATGTAGTAAAATATACGAAAAATGTGACCAAAAGAAAATCCTTAAATTTTGAAAAATAACGAAAAATATACGGAAATGTACGACATTATACGGAATTTGTACCCTAAAACCTTAAAATTACGGAAAATTTAGGGCAATTGTACTGAAATATAAGGAAATGTACGAGAATGTACCCTAAAAACCCTAAAATCCCGAGCTTAAAAACCGTAGAAGGTACAAAAATGTACGGCCATTGAACGCAAATGTACAAAAGATAAACGAGGTTGTATTCAAGTTTAAGGGAATGTACGGAAGTGTACCCTTAAAACCCTAAAAGAAACAACCCTAAGAAGAACATAATATTATGAACACTGTACGTAAATGTACGTAAAATGTAAGGCAGCTGTACCGAAATATACGGAATGCACGAAAGTCTACCCTAAAAACTTTTAGTATGAAGTCAAAGTCGGTCAACGCATTCGAAAAGATTTTGAATTTTGCTCCGTGCGCGTATTCGTTATTTTTGGGGGGTTTCATGCGTGCGTTGTATGCGCATGACACATCTATGGTTTTTCACGACGTATGAATAAGCCAATAATTACGATTTGTCGCGTTCCCTAAGATTTGCAAAATGAAGTGTTACTACCGTGTCAGATTTGCGACGCTAATCATGATGCCACGTACTTTCACGATACCAAAGAGTACAAAGTACAATAATGTTAGATTGTATGGACAGTACAAAATTTTCATTTTTTATTGTTTTTTTGCTTGACCGACCGTAACTGACTTTTTTATTTATTCTGGTGAATCAACCAACCGCGACCTCCCGGCCCCCAAAATTTGGCAACCGAATTTGTTCCGGATATGGCGCAGGCGGTCGGTTAACGGTCGGTCACGCTTTCGGTTGACCGTTTGCGACCTCTGAGCTGAAGCGCTGTATTAAAACTGAAGCGCTTTAACAAAACTGAAGCGCTTTAACATCGCCCTTTGCGGAGAGCTCAATAATTCCGATTTCGTCCTCCGCAAGCCGCCGAAAAAAATTAGCTAGGGCAGGTACACCTGGCCGGGTGAGATCTCCGCGCGGCTATCCGAAAAGTTTCGAACCGACTTCCGCGCTACAGTACAGTGTATTGCTTCTAATCTACAATTAGGCCTGTTCTCCATTACGTGGTCCCAGTAAACATGCGGATACGTCTATTTCTCATGTTTACTGGCACGACCTTCCATTATGTCGTGCTAGTAAACATCGTTTCTCAATTATGATTGGCGCCACGTAGGCTAATTTTCAGATTCTTCAAATCTAAAATTGTTCTTCAAGCTGAAAATTTGTACATAATATTTGTACGGGCGGAGGTAGTTAAAGATTCGTACGAAAATTTTGCGACTAGATTTTAATTTTGAAATTGAAAATCAAAATTTCGAAACGCATGTCAAAAAGGAGCCGCAAACTTTTAAGGTCAGCGGATGTCAAAAGGAGCGTGCGAGCAAAATTTTAAGGTAAGCGGATGTCCGAAGGAGCGTGCGAAGATACTTCGGTCGCCCTTCATACACCGTGGCGGAAGGCACATGGCATGTACGACGTGTTCAATTCTCATTGCTTGTTTGTGGTGGATAATTTTTTTACTTTTCACGTGTACCAATGGCACGCGACTAGTCTGAAGAAACTCTCCTCGCCGAGGAGAGTCTCTTCAAACTAGACGATGTGCGTGATTGCTTCGCGAATCTAAAAAAGTGAAAAATCTAACGGTCGATACTTACGCCTATAATATTGGAGCCATCCAGTAGACATGTTTTGTCATGTTTCGTCTGACAAAAAAAAAATGGTACGAATCTGTACGAAATCGTACGGCATCCAGTAAACAACACCACTTTTCCTCTAATGGAAGTTCACCCTTATTGATGACTTTTGGCAACTTTAAAACATCTTCTCTCCTTGCACAGTCGTTGGCATGTTAACTTGACAGCTGCAATTGAAATTTTAGGTTCTCACCCCCCGATTAGTTGTATCGTGGCGTAAAAATTGATAACCCTAACAGTGATACACAGTGTAGTCTCCGTCAGGTATCACGGGGCCGGCTTTATTCTCCTTGTGTGACGTCACATTCTTCCGCCAGTTTCCACTTTTTGGTACCACAATGTACCTAAAATTACGAAGGGAAATATCATTTCTTATCATACAAAAAATATCCACATTCTACCGCAGAAAAGGTCGAGAAAACGGTTAAGATTCACTAAATTCTAATTTACTGTTGGATATGTAATTTTTTGGCGAGAACGTACACATTTGTAATTTTTAGCCTCTTTCACTCTTTTTGCTGCCATCCTCTCCCACTCTATTTCTCTCTCCTTTTTCCTCTTACTCCATTTGTACCACTTTTTTTTTTCCTCTTTTTTCTCTTTCCTCTCCTTCTGTCTCCTCGTCACCCTTCCCTTCTTCTCTCCGCCCTCCCTCTTCACCCGCCAAAGTTCGGAGAAAGAAGAGAGAGAGGCCTTGGGCCAAGGCCATAGGAAAGCATCAGCCAATGGCAGGCCGATTTCGCACGTGTGAAATGGGGTATCTAAAGAGTGGCGCATTTCTCATCCTCTTTGTCGTTACGTTGCTCGGCGGACTTTGAGTTAAGAGGGGGGGAAGAGGAGGGGGGGAGAGGAGGAGGGGGAGGGAGAAGTGGTGATTATGAGCAAAACGTGCTCGATACATAATGTTACGATTCATTGAAAGAATCATACGCTCGCGGAATCGGCTCGATTTTGCCAAGTACTGTATTTTCTAGAATGTATCGTGAAAGTCTTTTCACGTACGATTTCGAGAAAGTTCTATTATGTTTGTTTCGCGCCATATTTGCCGTTTATTTTCGTTTGAAACTTTCGCTTCTAGAATTGTCGTAAATCTAATTTAGTACGATAGTACTTTAGTTTTGTATAGTGCTCCGCAAATCATTATTAACGTATATAACGCTAATTCGGTTCCCCAAAATTTCAACCCAAATTCTCAAATAGTATTTTCAATTCTATTTTAAATTTTGAGTAATCTCTAATTAGAGTAAATGATTTACCCTAAAATGTTGAAATTCTTAAATAGCGTCAATAACGCTAATTATTTTTTTACGCTATTGAATCTTTGACGCTAATAAGGGTGAAGTTCCATTATACGTTTCTGTAATTGTACGGCAAACTCTACAGACCGGGTCGATTGAGTCGATGTTAGAATCGATGTTCCATCACGTAGAGTCTGTAAGCCACGTGTTCTAAATTGACTGGCGCCACGCAAGCTACGATCCGATATTGAATATCTTTCAGATTTGTAGCACTGACAAAATTAGCTTCAAATCTTGACTCGCGTACCATTTACCTGAGTACGAAGTAATCATACGACAAAACTTTTATACTTTTTGCAAACGCTTGTCTGTACGCCAGCTCATTTTTTAGGGTTTTAGTTTTTGAACATAAAGACAGTCTTTGAGAGAAATAGTGTGAAAAACAATATTTACGAAAAATAGGGTGACGGGGGAATGTTACGAAATTTCGTTTATATTTTCGGTTGTATTTTGGAAACCGCGTGTCATGTGTGAATCTTAAGATTTTTCGTTGGTTTTCCATCATGACACGTAGCTAAATAGTCCAGCGTGTCACGGTTTTTTTTTCTATATTTGCCAACCCACCTCCTCGAGGTGGGTTGACAGTTATAGAAAAAAAAAATGAAGCGAACTCCTCGCAGATGAGCATCCGACGGCCAGTATTACCTCCAAGGCCTTTGGAGAGTATCGGCAAGATTCTTTGTAATGTTGTTTTTCGTATAAAAACAAAATAGGCGGTACGATTTGGTACGGAGGGTCGCGACGTCACCCTAAGTAATAACGATTCGCGGTGTACTTTCGTTTGACTTGTTGTTTTGTAATGTTTTAAGTCCTTAGTGAAAATCAATGTTCTAGTCTAATCCGCGGACAAGTGGCAGATATTTAGAGATTTCTTGGTGGGGCACGCTCACACGTGCTGCGCCATGGCTAGTGTACTATTTAAGGGACTCCATGGACTTGTGTAAAGCAATAAATAATAAATTGGAGGAATTCATGGAAGAATAGAAGAGATAAAAAAAGATAGAAGAGAATTTGTAATTTCGTTTTTTTTATTATTAATGTGAGAATTTTTCCGAAATCTCTTCTTCAATGTTGATTCAATGTTTTGTAATCTGAATTAATTATTATTATTAATTATGTGCTTCTGCTGCCATAATTGTGTTTTAGTGAGCATTGAGATAAATATCGATCCTTTCACATAACACTAAGAATGGAGAGGTTTAGGGCGTGGGAGGGAAGGGAGGGGGGAGGGGGGAGTGGTAAGGAAAGGGGCGGTGGAGGGGAGTCGGAGGGAGAGGCTGCGGGTCAGGGGCAAAGTCAGCATCACTGGGAGTAGTGGGAAGGGGGTAACGGAGCTAATTGATAGGGAGGGAAAAAGGAAAGATATTTTTTTTTGAGGAAATGGCGAAGGAGTAGTGAGAAATTAGAGAAGGTAAACAAAGGGGGGGGGGGGGAGCGGAGGTGTACATGTCTTTACTTTGGGGGGAGGGGTTGTTTCAATTTTTATTTCAACGTTTTTTTAAAGTCCAATTTTCATTCCATGTCCTCCGCTTTTTTGTGTTTACTTGCCATTATTTTGGCTCTGTTTCCAAACCTGATTGTTTTTCTTACTAACATTTACTTCTTATTTCTATGCTGTTTTCTGTGCTTCCTTCTCTCCCTACCCTCTCTCCCCCCGCCCTATCTTTCCCTCCCTTTATTCTTTCCGAATGTTCTTCCCTCTCTAACTCCCATCACCTTCCACTACCTTTCACCCTTCCTGCCTCTCCGGCCAATCCCCCTTATTTCTCTCACCTCCCCTCCCTCCTCTTTCCCCTCCCCTCTCCCTCCCCCTCTCCCACTCCCACTCCAAATCACCTTCCACCATCACGTCCCCCCTCACCCGCCTCCTCCCTCCCTGTTGTCCATAGCCATTTCTAGCCATGGATTCACCCTCGGAAGCACCACAGACTACCCCAAAAACAGCCTACTTTGGATACACACAGAATTCAACAGAATTAACAAAACAATCTGAAACTACATTTAAAGATAGTCTATAGGCTATAGAATAACCTCACAAATTTTCAGACAAAAATAATAATCAGAGTGATCACATCATCTAGTCAAAGTTGCAGAAAAAACAGTCTGCCAGAACTTTGATTAAACAGACTAACTTCACAATGAAGTAAAACACAGACCAGGCTCACAAAAGATCTGCAAATCTGTGACAATATTTTAAATACAAAGAGGAACACACATGCAGAATTTCAGATAATTCTGCCAACAGATCTGAGAGTAATCCTCAGATAAAATTACCAAAAATCACCATAAAACAGTTTTGGTCCAAAAAGTTCCTATGTCCTAAAAATGACTAAGTCCTACAAATATATACAAGAGCTTACTGCTGAATGTACGGAGGCATACCAGCCGTACGCTGTCTACCAGCTACCTCTATTAATGTTGGTATACCCGAATACTTCAAGGTATGTCAAAGTGAGTAAACCTACACTAATACTTAATACACAAAAAGACAAAACAATGTTCGACCAAATATTTATACGTACACACAATCTCACAAAATCGTATGTTGAGTCACGCTACGTCACTCAACGAGATTCCTTGAATTTATTCAAAGAATCCGGGTCGTGCAAAAATAAACATTGTGTGATTGACGCGATTCCGCGTGGCAACAAAATCCAAACGAAATCCACGTGAGTCGTCAAATATCTCGTGACGTCGCGAAACGCATTCACGTCCACTTGCCAAATAAGACGCTCCGTACTTGCGGCGTCCTTTTTCATAAATGCGCATGTCGCATTATGTTTCGTACGAGCGACATCATTTTTCAACATTTCAAATATTTCGGATCGGATCGCTTCGCAATCCGCCGTCCATTTCTCACCGCATTATACACCACTCAAATAGTTCCTCACGTCCCTTAATTTCGATCGTATAACTACCCCCCCAATCCGCAAATCCATTCGAACCTCCATTCGTACCACCATATTACTTCCGGTAATAATTTACGCATGAACGTCGCGTGCGCACAAAATGTCGCGTACGCACGAAACTAACTTTTCAAAACAACACTCCCTCCACCTACCCCTTGTTAAAATTTTGTGTCCAGTTCCTGCTAAGGACCAGAAAGTCAAAATTAGTCAACGTGACGTGCGAAAGAATCAACCGGAGTCCTATACGGCTGATTAAGCGTGAAGATACATTTGCGTGGACGTCAAGTTAAATTTGTTTAGACGTCAAGTTTAATTTGTTTAGACGTCAAGCATACTTTGCGTATACGTCAAGTTTTGATGAAACGTAGTCGTCTACTTGTAGTGTAGGGCAAGTTAAGTCGTCGCAGATTTTGAGTGAATGTCACGTAGTAAATTGTGGTTGCTGATTTGATTACGTAGGTCACAAGTTAGGATTCTATTCCTTTACGTGAAACACAAGTAGCGTAGTACCTACGTCATTCACACATATAAAATGTACTCATGCTTGGCATTGAAAATCAATCATCAATCTACTGAATGATTCTCTCCAATTTTTCTTGGCTGCTATTTTTGCACTGAGTGCTTATTTTGTCGTGTAATTAATCTATCTTCCTTGTTCAACAATTAAGCTTGTCTTCTCATAAAGAGATTTTTTTTCCTTAGCTTCTTGTCTTGTAATTGATCAATCCTATGGCCACTTTTTTTGAATCTCAACATGGTATCGGAGCTTTAGGTAGACTTACAAACATCCAGAAATTAATGGTAGTTATTATTTACTATGGAAATCTAAGATGACCCGAATTCTGAAATTTAAGAATTATTGGGGTATTGTAGCAGGCACTGAACAAAAACCTACTGAAGCCTTAATGGCAGCAGGATATGATAAAAGGGAAAAAGAGGCAGCGACGTTTATTTTTTTAGCAGTGGAAGACAGTCAACTTTTACACATAGTTGAGTTAGAAAAACCTAAGGTTATGTGGGATAAATTAAAGACTGTACATGAGCGTACTAATCCGTCCAACATAATGCAATTAAAAAACAAATTGCTGGACTTTAGTATGGAGAGTGGAGATGCTATGGAAACTCATTTAAATAGATTGAAAGAGCTTATATTACAAATAGCCGCAGTCGTCACAAAACAGAATGATGATGATTTGATCCTTACACTGTTTAGGTCATTACCATCACAGTATGTCATGATGATTACTTTAGACTTTGAGGCAGTATGCCAGCATTTCATTCAGGAAGAAGTTGAAATTAAAAGAGAGGAGTAAAAAGAGTCAGATGTTGCTCTTTATGCCAAAGGCAAACAGTCAGTAAAACGCACAGAGTTCGTAACTGCTTGTGCCATATGTGGCAAAACCAATCATTAGACTACTAACCGTTGATTCAAAAAGAAAGAGATTGAAAACTTATATTTCTTGTTTGTTACAGTTGTGGAAAAACAGGTCATAAGTCTTCAGTTTGTCGTAGTAAAGACAAAAACAGACACAACAAACCATCATTTGCCATGACCATTCAGGATGAGACTAAACTTTTTCTCACACAGTCAAATGCTCAGAAAAAGTAAATGGATTATAGATTCTGGAGCGTCTCATCATATGTGTAATGACAAGTCCATTTTTTCTTCTATCACAGCTTTACAGAATCCTCGACGAATTGTACTGGCAGATGATAAGATTCTAGAGACCAATTTAATAGGCGAGGTTAAGTTACAATTATATTGTGATACTGGTAGTCATGAAGGCCATCTAAAAGATGTTTTATACTTACCAGGTTTAAAGCATAACCTTTTCAGTGTTATGCATGCTGTGAAGAGTGGACTAAAAGTCGAATTTGAGAAAAAGAAAAGTGAACGGTGTGAAATCAAAAGTGAGGGGAAGCTAATTGCTCTTGGATATCCGGAAGGGAACCTTTTTGTTCTACGCTTGGATGATGAAGATGCACAGATGAATTTCAGCAAAGAAGCGCAGACTTTGGAGCTATGGCATCAACGATTTGGTCATCTGGGAGAGCAAAATCTTAAACGACTCATCGAAAAGAAGATGGTCCGAGGACTTGAGGATGTTAACGCCAAAGACAACCTTAAGGTGTGTGAAGGATGTGCTCAAGGTAAGCAAAGAAGGCTTACTTTTCATAAAGATGATGAACCTAAACATAGAAGGAATTTGGAGCTTATTCACTCTGACTTGAGGGGTCCTCACCCCTTAAGTCCTGGAGGTTCTAGATTTTTTATCACGTTTACGGATGAGTGCACTAGAAAAGTATGGGTGTATTTTATGAAATCTAGGGGTGATGCCCTTGAGAAATTCAGAGAGTGTAAAACTATGGTAGAAAATCAGGCATGAGAGCTGATCCAGATTTTAAGATTAGATAATGAGGGGGAATATACCTCGAATGCTTTTAAAGAAAACTGCAAAACTTGGGGGATACATCAAGAATTTACTGTAGCTTATACTCCGCAGCAAAACAGAGTATCAGAAAGACTTAATCGAACTTTGGTTGAAATTGCACGTTGTTTAGTACATAGTTCAAATTGAGTCAAAACCTATGGGCTGAAGCTATTCTTACAACAGTTTATTTGAAAAATCGTTCTCCTAGTACTTCTCTGAAAGATATTACTTCTGAAGAAGCTTGGTCAGGCTTTAAACCAAATGTTAAACATTTTAGAGTTTTTGGAAGCAAAACCTTTGTTCACATCCCAACACATAATAGAAAGAAATTTGATAAAAAAAGTTGGATTGGTGTTTTTGTAGGTTATGACATAAATAGAAAAGCTTTCAAAATTTATGACCTAGTTACAAGGAAAGTTCATGTTAGTCGAGATGTGATCGTAGATGAAGGGAATGAAAGTAGTTAAGATGTGACAGGTAGTTTTGACCCTTGGTCTGAAGAACCAGAGACTGTCACAGTTCCCCTTAACAATCAAAAAGAATTGGAAAGTGGGTCTCCACAAACACCTGGTACTCCAAGCAGAGAACATGAAGTGGAGCTTTCGTCATCGACGCCAATTTCCATTTAAGTTCAGACTTCTGTCATCCCCGGTGGAACATCGACTTTCCAACCTTTACCAGTGGAGAAGTTACCGGCATCACAACCTTCGCATATTAAAACCTCTCCGAATCCGATTCAACAATCGAGATTGAAGGTAACCCCTCAAATAATATCTAATCGAATACGTGCTAAACCAAAACGGCTCATTGAAAAAATGGAAGATGTGGGTTTATCTTATTGTTTTATGGCGGCAGAGGGGGAACCACAAACCTTTCAAGAAGCTTTGGAGAGTTCCAATTCTCAAAAATGGAAAGAGGCAATTGAATTAGAATCACTGATCAAAAACAAAAGTTGGACCTTAGTAGAACGCCCAGAAGAGAAAAACATTTTGGGGTGTAAATGGGTCTTTAAGATTAACAGGAAATCAGATGAATCAGTGGAAAGATATTAAGCGAGGTTAGTAGCTAAGGGGTATTCCGAAGAAGAGGGCGTTGATTACACTAAGACTTTCTCACCAGTAGTGAAGTTTAATAGTCTCATAAGTTTAATAGCCTTAGGGGCAGCAGATGGAATGCAGATGCATCAATTATATATCAAAACTGCATTTCTTAATGGGGATTTAGAGGAAGAAGTGTACATGGAACAACCAGAGGGCATGATAGAACCAGGAAAAGAACACATGGCATGTAAACTACATAAATCCATATACGAACTAAAACATGTTGGTTTCAAAGCTTTATCCTCAGTAGATAAGGCTGTGAGGGGAGGTTTATAACTTTGAATATTTTTGGGTCTTTGAAGTTATAATACTTACCTTGTATAGTGTGACAGTGGATGAGTAACTTTGAGTGTAGTGTACGGTCTGATAGACACGCGTCAGTATAAGGGACAATACTGAAAAGGCAAAATGAATCTTGACACATGTAACACATCGAACGAAGTCAAACTGGCGCATCGGACGGACCAAAAGGAATACCGGACATCTGGGAAATCAAGTGTGAAGAATAAATACAGGACGTCGATTTGAAGTGAACTAACGGTTACGATTTGAGTTTGGACCACAGGTGACGAAGTACTCCATAAGCACTCCAAATATTTGTACAAGATTAACCACAGCCAGTTGGACTTATTTGAATATTGCTAACTAAGCAGCAACATTGTGTGTACGGCGCCAAATGAAGAAAACATGAACAAACGGTTTCTGGAGTTTAGTGAATTTAAATTTAGTGTGACACTGCTTGATTTAGGTTAGTGGCAAACATGTTTTTTTGGAAGTACATTAGGTACTTTGTCGTACTATAGTACAGTACGACTATTCAGATACTACAATCTGATTGGTCAAAAGGATCAGTAGATAGATAGTCAGTGTATAAAAGTTTAGGACTTAGAAATATTTTGTTAACCAATTTTGAGATAATGCAAATCTGAATGCAGTTTTTGTGAAACTTGCAGATGTCATATCTTATGGTTTACTGGTTCAATTGTGCTGTAATTTTGGGAATTGATAGTGTGTATGCAGGTGATATTCTATGCTGAATTTGGTGTAATTTGTACATGTGGATCAGGTTTTATAGTGAGTGAAACATCAGTGTTTGATTGGTTTCTTGGTTAGCTTCTGTGTAAGTTATGTCTACTTCTACCACTATTGCTGCAGCTCCACCTGTACCGGTAGTCATAGTACAACAAGTTATGGGCTTGTCTCCAAGAATACCAGTCTTTAATGGGCAAAAGTATGCTTGCTGGGCGGATATGGTTGAGTCATATTTTGAAACTGCAAGTTTGCTGGAAGTGATAGGTGGATCTCTTGATGAAGCTGATCCATCATGGGCGAAGAAAAATTTGTTAGCTCGGAACGCTCTGAAGCTTTGTCTTTCGGAGAACATGGTTATGTCTTGAATCAAAATGAAGAAGGCGATTGATATTTGGACTGCCCTCAAATTGTCTTATGAGAAGGCGAATGTTGAGGAGGAGCTTTTGTTGGCAGGAACAATCTAGGATTACAAATACTCCGGGGAACGATGGCGGAATATACTGATAATTTTCGAACTCTCTTTGATTCTCATGCGTGTGCTAGTGGCTTTTTCCCTGAGTTTCAGTAGGCTGCTTTAATCATTAGAGGTCTTCCTAGCAGTATGAAAGATGCATCTGGAGAATTGAAAAAGCATGATAAGTCTAGCTGGACACTTCTGTTAGCTATCAATATTATTTTGGAAGAAGAGTCTACCTCAAAAATGCGAAATGGAGAAAAGCAAGTAGAGGCTTTTAACACAGATTTTGACACATAAGGACAGTTTAAACAGTCAAAGAATCAGTTTAATCAGCTTAGAAATCATGGTCCTAAGAATACTGGACAATTTAATCAGTTTAATCAAGGGCAAAATAGGCAATCTTTTACTACATGCTTTTACTGTTCAGAGAAAGGTCATGGATATCGGTATTGTCATAAGCTCAAAAAGGCGATTGAAACTGGTTTATATAGGCCAGGGTGGCAGCAAAGTTAGTTTAATCAGGGCTTTTTTGGTAATCGTTTACAAAACACCTCATTGTTTTCTTCATTTGCAACTCAGGAAGATGAGTCCTTTGGTCTCGATGAGCAGGATACATCTGAGTTATTTGCAATGGCGGCGGCGATGGAAGGGTCAAAGGAGGCCGGGTGGATCATGGACAAGGGTGCCTCGGCTCACATGTGTTGGAACAAAGGACTTTTTACTACTCTTCAGAATACACCCGCAAAGAATATATACTATGCTTGTGGCATGAGTGTTCAGACTCCTCCTCAGGGTGATGTTTCATTGCTTGTAGATATAGGAGGCAATTCGGTAAAAAGAACTTTACACAATGTCTTGTATCTTCCAGCCTTCAAAAAGAATATGTTTCTACGTCTCTAGTTGAACGCAAAGGATTTGAAGTAACCCTTAAGGGGGGTAGACAGGTTGTAAGCAAGCTAGGAAAAGTAGCAGTCACAGGAACTCGAGATAAAAGCAAAATCTATCGTATGGATATGGCAGATCCTAAGGAAAATGATGTTCTCTAATCAAGTGTAATATATGAGAATGAGTTATGGCATAAAAGGCTAGGTCATGTTAATGATGACAGCTTGAACAAAATGGTGAAATCTGGCAAAATAGAGGGTGTTACTTTAACAGATCAGCCAGTTAAAACATGTGATGGCTGCTCTTTGAGGAAGATTCACAAGCTGCCTTTTTTACAAGAATCGGAGCACAGATCAACGAAGGTCTTACAGCTCGTTCATTCTGATGTGTTGGGCCCGGCTCATATACCATCTGCTGAGGGGGTCCGCTTTATGGTGACTTTTACTGGTGATTTTTCCAAATATACTAAAGTGTATTTCATGAAAGAGAAAAGTGAGGTTTTTTCACACTTCAAACACTACAAAGCTTGGGTTGAAAAGCTACATGGTACTTCAATTTTGGAACTCAGATCGGATAATGGAGGCGAGTATATGTCAAATGAATTTAAAAAGTTTCTTTTGGAAGAAGGCATCAGTGGTTAACTGCCTGTTCCTTACACACCTTAACAAAATGGTGTTTCAAAGAGGTTAAATAGAACAGTTACAGAGTGTGCTAGATCTATGCTTGCTGCTAAAGGTATAAATATGAAATTCTGGGTTGAGGCCCTAAATTGTGCAGTGTATATCAAAAATAGACTTGGGTCCAGATCGGTTAGCACAACACCTTTTGAACTATGGACAGGTAAAAAACCCTAGGTCGGTCATTTTAAAGTGTTTGGGAGTAAATGCTTTATCTTAAATACTTCTCAGTCTACGTGGAAAATGGAGCCAAAAGGGTTACCGGGAATCCTCATGGGGTATGATGATTATTCAAAAGGGTATAGGGTATATATTCTACAAAAGGACAAGATTGTGGTGTCCAAAAATGATATTGTAAAAGTTGAAGGAGATTCAACAGATCTATTTACAATGACTGACAAACACGCTGAAATGAAATCTCACAAATATGTCATTTTTGATACTCTCAAAACCACTTACTTTCCTGTGATTCAGTAACCTATTGCAGAGCAAGTTTCTTCTGATCAACAGGATCATGTACAGCCTCAGCATGAGCAGATTGAGAGGCTCGAGGAGCAGCCACGGCAGATTACAAGACAGACAAGGAACGTACGACAGCCATCGGTCTCCGCCTCAAAATTTCCCGGGGGAAGGAGATCTAGCAGCCGTCTGCAATCAGGTACCCATTTTGCATTTTCTTCAACTTCAAGAGAACGTATGACCATCTAGGAGGCCTTCTCATCAACCGAAAGAACTCACTGGATTGAGGCAGCAAATGACGAGATGAAATCGATAATGGAGGCTGAAATGTGGGAGTTAGTTGATCTTCCTCCGAACCGCAAAGCTTTTGGCAACAAATGGGTGTTCAAAGTTAAGTTAAATCCGGATGGAACAATCGAGAGATACAAAGCCAGACTTGTGGCAAAGGGTTACAATCAAAAGGAGGTAATTGATTTTGAGGAAACCTTCTCTCCGATGGTAAGGTTTCCAACTGTCACAATTTTGTTAAGTCTAGCTGCAATTGAAATATGGAAGTTCATCTAATGGATGTTAAGACAGCTTTTCTTCATGGAGAGCTTGAAAAAACTATCTATATGAAGCAACCTGAAATGTACGAAGAGATAGGAAAGGAAAGACTAGTCTGTAAACGGCTGAAATCTTTGTATGGGCTGAAACAAGCCCCTAGACAATGGAAGTTGAAGTTGGATGAGTTCCTAATTGGACTAGGCTTTAAAAGATTAAATTCAGATCATTCTGTGTATGTTCTACAAGGAAATGATGGGATACTCTATATTGTTGTATATGTAGATGATCTGCTGCTTATCAGCAAATCTATGAATGAAATAAATCGTATTAAGGAAGCCTTAAACTCCAGATTTAAGATGAAGGATCTTGGTGAAGCCAAATATATATTAGGGATACAAGTAGAGAGAGATAGAAATAAGAGACAAATAATGTTAACTAAAAAGGAAGCCATAGGTTCCACGCTTGAAAAATTTGAAATGAAGGAAGTAAAAGGGTGTGTAACTCCTATAGAATTCCGAGAGAAATTAGAGGGAAGTGACATTTGATTCAGGAATTCTACTCACTGAGAGCCTAGAGTTAGGGGAGAAGGACTTTATGGCATCAAAACCATACAGGCAGGTAGTCGGTTGCCTCATATATTTTATGAACTGCACGAGGCGTGACATTGCAGCTGCTATTGGCTCTTTAAGTAGAAGTCTGAATCCGAAAAAGGCAGACTGGGAGGTTGCAAAGAGAGTTCTGAGATACCTAGCAGGAACTCGAAATCTCAAGCTTGTTCTTGGAGGAGGAGAAATAAAACTGCAAACTTGGAGCGATGCTAGCTATGGTTACATGCCTAGCAGAAAAATCTACTACAGGTTTTGTATTGCAGATTGGAAATGGAACTTGCTGCTGGAGCAGCAAACTTCAAAAGTTCACAGCTCAGTCAACAATGGAATCGGAATATATGGCAACAAGCTCTTCCCTCAAGGAACTCCTATGGGTGAAGGCACTTTTGCAGGAATTGGGATACATGCAAACTGGTCCTCGAGTGATCTGGTGTGACAACCAGGCAGCAATCGCAATCGCCTCCAATCCCAGCCACCACTTCAAGAGTAAGCACATGGATGGCAGACATCATTTTGTCAGAGAGAAGGTGCTTGCTAGAGTCATAAAACTGTGAACAATGGAATCAGAATATATGGTAGCAAGCTCTTCCCTCAAGGAACTCCTATGGGGGAAGGAACTTTTGCAGGAATTCGGATACATGCAAACTGGTCCTCAGGTGATCTGGTGTGACAACCAGGCAGCACTCGCAATCGCCTCCAATCCCATCCACCACTTCAAAAGTAAGCAGATGGATGGCAGACTTCATTTTGTCAGAGAGAAGGTGCTTGCTAGAGTCATAAAACTGTGTTATTTGCCTGATGAAAACATGGTTGCAGACATGCTTACTAAAGCTCTGCCTGCACCTAAATTACAGTTCTGTAGACAAGCTATTGGTCTGAGTGAATAACTGAGTCTAAACCTTTAGGGGAGTGTTGGTTTCAAAGCTTTATCCTCAGTAGAATGGCTGTGAGGGGAGGTTTATAACTTTGAATATTTTTGGGTCTTTGAAGTTGTAATACTTACCTTGTATAGTGCGACAGTGGATGAGTAACTCTGAGTGTAGTGTACGGTCTGATAGACACGCGTCAGTATAAGGGACAATACTGAAAAGGTGGAATGAATCTTGACACATGTAACACATCGAACGAAGTCAAACTGGCGCATCGGACGGACCAAAAGGAATACCGGACATCTGGGAAATCAAGTGTGAAGAATAAATACAGGACGTCGATTTGAAGTGAACTAACGGTTACGATTTGAGTTTGGACCACAGGTGACGAAGTACTCCATAAGCACTCCAAATATTCGTACAAGATTAACCACAGCCAGTTGGACTTATTTGAATATTGCTAACTAAGCAGCAACATTGTGTGTACAGTGCCAAATGAAGAAAACCTGAACAAACGGTTTCTGGAGTTTAGTGAATTTAAATTTAGTGTGACACTGCTTGATTTAGGTTAGTGGCAAACATGTTTTTTTGGAAGTACATTAGGTACTCTGTCGTACTATAGTACAGTACGACTATTCAGATACTACAATCTGATTGGTCAAAAGGATCAGTAGATAGATAGTCAGTGTATAAAAGTTTAGGACTTAGAAATATTTTGTTAACCAATTTTGAGATAATACAAATCTGAATGCAGTTTTTGTGAAACTTGCATGTGTCATATCTTATGGTTTACTGGTACAATTGTGTTGTAATTTTGTGAATTGACAGTGTGTATGCTGGTGATATTCTATGCTGAATTTGGTGTAATTTGTACAGCAGAGGGAATGCATATGCATCAACTAGATGTCAAAACTGCATCTTTTAAAGGGGATTTAGAGGATGAAGTCTACATGGAACAACCAAAGGGCATAATAGAACCAGGAAAAAAACACATGGTGTGTAACCTACATAAATCCATATACGGTCGAAAACAAAGTCCTAGGTGTTGGAACATCAAACTTGACACCGAAAAGAGAGAAGAGGCCTTTGAGAGATGTCATGAAGACGGCGACCTCGACATAAAGAGGAGCACTACCGCTTGGATTTTTCATGTGTTCAAGAAGACGCGTCAGTTGGAGAGAACAAATTGGAAAGAAAAGTTTAAAATTGTTGTTTGTAATCAGCTCACAAAATTTGGTCCTATTTAGTGTGGACAATTGATAGTCAGCAGAAAATGACTGGGGGTTTTAAAATTCTATGTCCATTTCTTGCTAAAAACCAGAAAGTCAAAATTAGTCAACGTGACGTGAGAAAGAATCAACCGGAGTCCTGTACGGTTGATTAAGCGTGAAGATACATTTGCGTGGACGTCAAGTTAAATTTGTTTAGACGTCAAGCATACTTCGCGTAGACGTCAAGTTTTGATGAAACGTAGTCGTCTACTTGTACTATACGGCAAGGTAAGTCGTCGCAGATTTTGAGTGAATATCACGTAATAAATTGTGGTCGCTGATTTGATTACTTAGGTCACAAGTTAGGATTCTATTCCTTTACGTGAAACACAAGTAGCGTAGTACCTACGTCATTCACACATATAAAATGTACTCATTCTTGGCATTGAAAATCAATCATCAATCTACTGAATGATTCTCTCCAATTTTTCTCGGCTGCTATTTTTGCACTGAGTGCTTATTTTGTCGTGTAATTAATCTATCTTCCTTGTTCAACAATAAGCTTGTCTTCTCATATAGAGAATTAATTTCCTTAGCTTCCAGTCTTGTAATTGATCTATCCTATGGACTTTTCAAAAAGATGATCCGATATGTTTCCTCCCGATCTCTCGGATTTTCCTGTTTCTCGACTTCTCCGGATTTCGATTTTGACGATTTGAGATTTTGTTCGGTGGTACCGATGACATCTATAACTATTCTCGACCGGATTGTCAGACTAACTGTACGGCCAACTGCGATTGCATAGCGTTTGCCTACAGAGGAGTAATTTTATATGCGAATGATGAAGTGGGATACACGTGCTTCTTATTCACTGACTTGTACGGTGATCGTTACCCAAGTTCCATCGAGGTGTTTTACATGCGACGAGGTACATTAGCCAACCATAGTATTCACATAAATGTACTGTACTGTACTGTACCGTACTCAAGCATATCGCGTCTTGACGCTTTGCTTCCTCTGTTTTCATTCGAGAATGCTGACTGGCCATCTGCGAGATTGAACTTAGTCATAATTGTCGTTTTGTGCATGTGCTGACAGTTCCATCGCCGCCACCACCAAGTCTTCCCCCTCCCCCCAGCCCCCCTTCCCCAAGTCCTCCCTCCCCAAGTCCTCCCCGTGGGTCCCCCCCCGAATCCTCCCCCCCCGAGTCCCCTCCCCCCAGTCCTCTCCCTTTCCCTCTTCCCCCAGTGTCTCACGCCCCTGTTGGTGTATTTTTTTGTACCTCGACTTCATTACGTTCATTCTTTTACATCTTAATATTTAAATTTTGGCCTTACATTTTTCCTTTTGATTTATTTCTTAAATCGGCCAATGTGCAAAACATGAAAAACGGTGATCAATACTTCACCTCCTCCTCTTACTACTACTATTGCTGCTAAAAGCCCCAAAAATCCATAAATAAACCCTAATGTCTTTTTTTTCCATTTTGAACCCTAGGTGGTGGAAAGAACAACGCAATATTTGGAGGGGTAGTTGGAGGAGTTATCCTTTTGTTGCTTATTGGAGGTCTCTAATGGTTTTGTAAAACCTTATCTCGAACCTGGTGAGAACCTCGTGCAGATCATTGTTATACCGGAAAGTATTGTCAAATTATGATTGGTTGGGAGAAGATTCACTTCTAAATGTTTTAATTGGGTTTATGTTAATGTATTTTCTTAAAAGTTGATAAACTGGTGATATTAATGGGAATGTTTATGTTTTTTGAAATAAAAAAGTGGCAGTTTTCTTTGCAACCGATTTTTGTTTATGGAATCTTGCAATGCTAAACTGCATTTTGTGATAAGATATGAAATTCTGCCATTTTTAGGTGGATGTTGTTGATTCTAACTCACATGTTTTATTTTATAAATTCCGATCCTTGCTTAACTTTTGCAACCCGAGATGAAGTTTCGCAATTCTAACATAAACTTTGCAATTCTTAATTGATTTTTGCAGCTATAGTTCAATCGATAGTTCCAGAGAAAATCGTGAAAAGACCCCTCAACTGAATACGTTTTGAAAACCAATTCCAAGAAAAAATTGGCGGTGAATAAATTTCTCATATGTTAACAGAGATGTTTCTTTTAACATTAATTTTTCCAGTTTTTGTTTTATCTAAATGCCATTCTATTAGAACGATTACGTAGTTATTTTATTCTACAAGTTTACAATAACTTATTCCTCAGTCCTTTAATTTTTCACTTTTCATCTGAAAGTGAATCTAGTTTATCTTTTTCGATAGTGTACCCAGTGTAATTTTCTTTTGTACTTTTCATGTTATCAAGACAGTAGCGTATCAATGTCGTAACATTTTGTTTTGTTAAGAGCCGGAAAACATGATTTGTGTTTTCAATTGGAGTGTGGTTTTAGGTTTGAGTTAGCGTCTATGTCTTCTGTACATCCATTTCGATTTTAGTTTCGTCAGTTGGTGCTTTATATTGTTTTGCGCGTTCGTAATACTTTTGTGATATGTATATTCACTTTGTATTGGGCATTTTAGTTTGGGGAGGGCAATAATTTAATCTTTTGTGGGAAAAAGTTTTTGTTGAAACATACTTGTCTTTTGATGGAGGCATCTTCTTGTGTTTCTACTCTCTCTTTTGCTTCATTATATTCGTTCTTCGCTTATATTTATTATTCGATCTTTCAAATACACGGCGCAATTTTGAACTTATTTGCTTAAAACGCGTAAAATCTATTTTTTCAGAAATAAAAATAAAGAACATGGTTTAGTAAAACTCTATGCAGAGCCTGGTGAGATATTTGGACATGGTAGACCACGGTATAACCATAAAGTGATGTCAAATAATTACTGGTGGGGAATATATTAATTTCTAAATTTTTATTTGGGTGTATGTTATTATCTGCTCTGGAAAAACATAATATTTATAATAAAATGGCAACATTAATGTCCATTAACGTCTTTCAAAAAAGAGCTAAAAAAATGTTCTTTTTTCTTGCAACTGATTTCCCTTTCTGTTGCAGAGCATTTACAAAGTGTCGCAATAAGAATTTGACCCCTACGCTGATTTTTGAAAATGTTTAAAGTTTGTAATTCTTTATTAACTTTCCTATACTTACTTTGCAAATCAAATTGAATTCTGAAGTTCTAAACAATTTTCGCTAATCTAAAAGTGAATGAGCAGCTTTGACTCGAACTGGTCGATTTTAAATGTGCTTTTTGCAATTCTAGACTGCATTTCAATCTTAAATTAATTCAATATGATTTGTGATTTTTGAATTTATTACATATGAAATTAATTTTGGAATTCTAACTTGAGTGTTGCAATTACACCTGGAAATTTGCGATTCTAAACTGAATGCTGCAATCATAATAGATATTTAGCTATTTTAAATCTAATTTGTATTTCTTATTATGAATTGCAATTCTAGCTGAGATTGTGCAATCGGAGATTGAATTTTGTAATTCTAACCTAAATTATGCAATTTTAACTTGAATTTTGCAATTGTCGCACAATTGACAGTTTCAGCGTAAACCGCAGATAAACCCTCTGTTACATGTGTTCTACAAACCTACTTCTGAATTAGCTTGGTGGTGAATACAAATTATTTTGTGTCGATTGCTGCTGAAATAATACGAAAGGATGTATATGTTCAATTCTTTTAAAAATGAATTTTCTGGCAAGTGTTTGTAATGACCAATCTTTTTAACACTTCCTTGTAGAGTAGACTTATCACGTTTCTTGGAACACCATTTTTTGCTTTGAATAGTGAAAGTCTTAAGTATTTCAAAAGGTCAGTAGAAATCACGTACTTGCTACGTTTGCTTGTGAACAACATATATATATATATATATATATATATATATATATATTTGTTTATTGTTACCATGTTAGAGTCATTATTTTTTCAAGTCATTTTCTCTTACCGATATACTATGTATTATTTTTGGTCCTTCAATTATACCATATTCATCGGAGC
This sequence comes from Zygnema cylindricum, assembly GCA_037447655.1. Taxonomy (NCBI): domain Eukaryota; kingdom Viridiplantae; phylum Streptophyta; class Zygnematophyceae; order Zygnematales; family Zygnemataceae; genus Zygnema; species Zygnema cylindricum. The sequence continues at coordinate 13,921 of JBBHKE010002678.1, read as the reverse complement.
CTACATCTATTTTACCTTTCAGCAGAGTATCCAGCTTAATGTTCTTTTATACTTTTTATGTTATCGGGATGGTAGAGTATCAACGACAACGAACATGTATTGTTAGGTGACATTGTGTTATCGGCGGAATCGACGCTTCAGCGAATCGGCACGCTTATCGAGTTCTCGTCGGAGTTAATGAGTTGGTCTGCGTCGTCTAGATCTTTTGTACGGGCAATAGGTACAGTAGCCAATGTATGAGGGTGCGAATGGATGAGAGGTGAGCAACCGAGGAATAAGCTTTGATGAATTCAATACCTTCATTTTTGGGAGAACCTTTGGCCACCACGCGAGCCTTCTATTTGTCGACAGATTTGTCTAACGCGGAAGACGTACTTGGAAACAATGAATTTCCGTGTTGGAGGGAGGGGAACAATATTTTAGGTGCTTTTGAAATGGGGACAAAATGTTCTATGTCAATGACACTTTTATCTAGTTGGGCACCAAGCCATTTTCGAGCGGCTTTGAGAGAGCAAAAGCAGGAGACAGGAGATGGACAAGCTCCAACCAATAGGCGTAGGGAGGGACACATGGCCCATGGTTTAAATGAGGCGGGAGAGGGCAACTCAAGACCAAGAGGGGTTTTGGCGAGGGGGATTAGAGGAGAGAGGATTTGAGGATAAAGAGGTGTGAGGATTTGAGGATAGGGATGCCTGAGAGAACAGGGTAGGGGAAAAGAGGCAAAAAGGGTACTATTCTCAAATTCATTGCAGTAAAAATTGGTAATGGTTTCAAAGGGGATTGGGGGAAAAGATGGAATTTTCTATGGAATGAGGGATGGGAAGAGACGGAATGTGAGGAGATAGAATGTTGGGGGAATTTGGGAAAAGGATTAGTAAGGTTGGGGAAACCGGTTGAGTTATCTAGATTAAAGATTTTTTTTTTTTTGACATATAACCATAACTTATTCTTATTACAATGTCCTTAAGTGAAGTTTCACCGTACTACTTTTCAGAGTGTTCAATTGTTCAAAAACGAAATTGTTACTTAATTATTTGTTACGTTGGTTATGTGACACTTGTAGACGTCTATAAAAGCTGCTATAATTGTAGACTTCGACAAATGTATACAGTCAAACTACAACTTTTTGACTTTTTGTGAAATTGAAATTTCAAGGTTTTGTGATGTTGTGATGTCGTGCTCACTTGCGACAACGTCAACATCACTAATTCTAGAAGTTTTTGCTATGACTTCACGATTTGCCATCAAACAAAAAACAAATGTGTATGAGATAAACAGTCTCTTCCATCGCATACTGTTATCATCATATTTTATTCCAAAAAGAGGGAGAGAGGAGCACCAGAGTAAGAGGGGCGGAGACGACAACGTAGTCTTTTTCAAACGACCAATGAATGAAAGGGGAGGTCGAGAACCCTTCAAATACCACCACCTTTCTCCCCTCACCCGCCTCCTCCCTCTCTCCCCCTCTCTCCCCTCCTAATTGTTAAGATTTCTGTGTCCATTTTCTGTTAAGGACCAGAAGTCAACGTTAGTTAAAGTGACGTGAGAGAGAAGTATCAACCGAAAGTCCTATTTGGTACATGTACGGTTGATTAGACGTCAAGGTACATTTACGTAGACGTCAAGGTACATTTGTTTATACGTCAAGCATACTTTTTGTAGACGTCAAGTTTTGGTGAAATGTAGTCGTCTACTTGTACTGTACGCCAAGTCGTCGCAGATTTTGAGTGAGTGTCACATAGTAAATTGTGGTCGTTGATTTGATTATGTAGGTCACAAGTTAGGATTCTATTCCTTTACGTGGAACACAAGTAGCGTAGTACCTACATCATTCACATATATAAAATGTACTCATGCTGGACATTGAAAATTAATCATCAACCTACTGAATGATTCTCTCCAATTTTTTCCTGGCTGCTATTTTTGCACTGAGTGCTTATTTTGTCGTGTAATTAATCTATCTTCCTTGTTCAATAATTAAGCTTTGTTTTCTCATATAGAGAATTGTTTTCCTTAGCTTCTTGTCTTGTAATTGATCGATCCTATGGCCACTTCTTCTGCATCTCAACATGGTATCAGAGCTTTAGGTTAAATTACAAACATCCAAAAATTTAATGGTAGTAATTATTTACTATGGAAAGCTAAGATGACCCGAATTCTGAAATTTAAGAATTATGGGGTATTGTTGCAGGCACTGAACAAAAACCTACTGAAGCCTTAATGGCAGCAAGATATGATAGAAGGGAAGAAGAGGCAGCCACGTTAATTTTTCTAGCAGTGGAAAACTGTCAACTTTTACACATAGTTGAGTTAGAAAAACCTAAGGCTATGTGGGATAAATTAAAGACTGTACATGAGCGTACTAATCCGTCCAACATAATGTAATTAAAAAAAAAATTGCTGGACTTTAGTATGGAGAGTGGAGATACTATGGAAACTCATTTAAATAGACTGAAAGAGCTTATATTACAAATAGCCGCAGTCGTCACAAAACTGAATGATGATGATTTGGTCCTTACACTGTTTAGGTCATTACCATCACAATATGCCATGATGATCACAACTTTGAAAAGTCAACCTACTCTAGACTTTGATGCAGTATGTCAGCATTTCATTCAGGAAGAAGTTGAAATTCAAAAAAAGAGGAAAAAGAGTCTGATGTAGCTTTTTATGCCAAAGGAAAACAGTCAGTAAAACGAAATGAGTCAGTAACTGCTTGTGCTATATGTGAGAAAACCAATCATCAGACTGCTGACTGTAGATTTAAAAAGAAAGAAACTGAAAACTTCAGGAAAAAGATTATTTGTTACAGTTGTGGAAAACCAGGTCATAAGTCTTCAGTTTGTCGTAATAAAGACAAAAACAGACAGAACAAACCATCATTTGCCATGACCATCGAGGATGAGACTAAACTTTTTCTCACACAGTCAAATGCTCAGAAAAGTAAATGGATTATCGATTCTGGAGCATCTCATCATATGTGTAATGACGAGTCCATCTTTTCTTCTCTCACAGCATTACAGAATCCTCGACGAATTGTACTGGCAGATGATAAGATTCTAGAGACCAGTTTAATAGGCGATGTTAAGTTACAGTTATACTGTGATACTGGTAGTCATGAAGGGCATTTAAAAGATGTTTTATACTTACCAGGTTTAAAGCATAACCTTTTCAATGTTATGCATGCTGTGAAGAGTGGACTAAAAGGCGAATTTGAGAAAAAGAAAAATAAGCGTTGTGAAATAAGAAGTGAGGGAAAGCTAATCGCTCTTGGATATCCGGAAGGGAATCTTTTTGCTCTACGTTTGGATGATGAAGATGCACAGATGAATTTCAACAAAGAAGCACAGACTTTGGAGCTATGGCATCAACGATTTGGTCATCTGGGAGAGAAAAATCTCTAACGACTCATTAAAAAGAAGATGGTGAAAGGACTTGATGACGTCAACGCTGAAGAAAATCTTAAGACACTAGGTACTTCAGGTAGAGAGCATGAAGTGGAGGCTTCGTCATCCACGCTAAATTCTATTCCAGTTGTTGACTTCCGTCATCCCCGGTGGAACATCAACCTTTCAACCTTTACCAGTGGAGAAGTTATCGGCACCACAACCTTCGCAAATTGCAACCTCTCCGAATCCGATTCAACAATCAAGATTGAAGGTAACTCCTCAAAGAGTTTCTAATCGGATACGTGCTAAACCAAAACGGCTCATTGAAGAAACGAGAGATGTGGGTTTAGCTTATTGTTTAATGGCTGCAAAGGGGGAACCACAAACCTTTTATGAAGCTTTAGAGAGTTCTAATTCTCAGAAATGGAAAGAGGCAATAGAATTAGAATATGACTCACTGATCAAAAACAAAAGTTGGACCTTAGTAGAACGCCCAGAAGATAAAAACATTGTGGGGTGTAAATGGGTCTTTAAGATTAAGAGGAATCAGATGGGTCAGTGGAAAGATATAAAGCGTGGTTAGTTGCTAAAGGGTATTCCCAAGAAGAGGGGGTTGATTACACTGAGACTTTCTCACCTGTAGTGAAGTTAGTTTAATAGTCTTAGAAGTTTAATAGCCTTAAGGGCAGCAGAGGGAATGCAAATGAATCAATTAAATATCAAAACTGCATTCTTAAATGGGGATTTAGAGGAAGAAGTCTACATGGAACAACCAGAGGGCATGATAGAACCAGGAAAAGAACACAAGGTGTGTACACTACACAAATCTATATACGGTCTAAAACAAAGTCCTAGGTGTTGGAAAATCAAACTTGACACCAAAAGGAGAGAAGAGGCTTTTGAGAGATGTCATGAAGACGGCGACCTCGTCACAAAGAGGACTACCGGTTGGATTTTTCATGTGTTCAAGAAGACCCGTCAGTTGGAGAGAACAAATTGGAAAGAAAAGTTTAAAATTTGATTTTGTAATCATCTCACTTGAGTCGGTCCTGTTTAGTGAGGACAATTGATAATATGCAGAAAATGATCCAGAGAGGGAGTGTTAAGATTTCTTTGTCCATTTTCTGTTAAGGACCAGAAGTCAACGTTAGTCAAAGTGACGTTAGAGAGAAGTATCAACTGAAAGTCCTATTTGGTACATATACGGTTGATTAGACGTCAAGGTACATTTACGTAGACGTCAAGGTTGTTGAAATTTAAGTATTTTCTAGGTCTAGAGATTGTAAATAAAAGACAAAAGAGGAGACACTGACAGCTTGCCTCTAACTCTTCTCTCAAGTTCCCACACTTGTCGCAGTCACTGAAGACTTGAGGAGGAGTTAGATCCATGGCTGCCTAGGCTGTCCAAAGAGGACAAGAAGGCAAATCTTGATAGAATTACCTAAAATGTTTGACAGACCCGCGATTTGATTCGGGTACATGCCGTCCTTCAAATTAGCCAGTAGCCTTAACCTATAAGTCTAGGATTAGTGGTAAAATATAATAGGTTTGATAAATATTTATTTTGTCACACGTAGACTAGTTCATTTAACGCGATATAGATACGTAATGCATAGATACAGTTTTTTTACGATTTTAATGTATTATATGAAACGGATACCTCGCATTTGTTTCGAACACGAAACAAATACTGCGCGTATATTTTTAACGACTATAGTTGTATCCGGTTTTGATCGGACGGCCACGATAGGCGCCGCGATCACGGAATATGTACTTTTGGCGTTTTACTGTCATCGCCACGTCATGTGACACGTGGCGCGACAACGTTGGAATGCAGCAACTCTGGAGATTACGGGAACAAATTCGGATATGACATCTGTCGACATTTTGGCCATGTCGTACGATGGTCGTACAGAAAGTACACCGGCACATGTACTTTTCTGTACGACACAGTAATTTGATTGGTGCCGTACGTCAGTAGATAGAGTTTTAGAGAGAGATAGGACTTAGAAAATTTAGTAGGTAGCAGCCTCTCTCCGAGAGAGCTCCTGTACAAAAGGTCATCTTTGACCATTCATAACAATCAATTTACTTGACCATTTTCAGTGATTATTTTTGCTGCTGACTCAAGGGAGTCCAGGCTACACAGAGGTGTAGTTGGTCAGAGTTTTTGCCTGCCAGGGTGGCTGCATTTCTAAGGGAAAGTCAAAGTGGGTGAATGTGTCCAAAACTCATATTCTAACTTTGCATTCTGTGGTGGAACTGAGGACACAGAAAGTCTTATTTCACAGGGGTGAAGCTATAATGGGTTTCTGATTGTCAAGGGGTCAGTCATTTGGGTTTATATCAACTTGGAGTCGGCACTATCTAGATTAGCTTCTTTTGGATTTGCGATTTCTGTGGGCAATGGAGCACACAGAGTTTCAAAGTTACATTTGTTTAGACGTCAAGCATACTTTTAGTAGACGTCAAGTTTTGGTGAAACGTAGTTGTCTACTTGTACTGTACGGGAAGTTAAGTCGTCGCAGATTTTGAGTGAGTGTCACATAGTAAATTGTGGTCATTGATTTGATTACGTAGGTCACAAGTTAGGATTCTATTCCTTTACGTGGAACACAAGTAGCGTAGTACCTACTTCATTTATATATATATAAAATGTACTCATGCTGGACATTGAAAATTAATCATCAACCTACTGAATGATTCTCTCCAATTTTTTCCCTGCTGCTATTTTTGCACTGAGTGCTTATTTTGTCGTGTAATTAATCTATCTTCCTTGTTCGGTAATTAAGCTTTGCTTTTTCATAAAGAGAATTGTTTTCCTTAGCTTTCTGTCTTGTAATTGATCGATCCTATGGCCACTTCTTCTGAATCTCAACACTAATCACCTCCACCTTCACACCCTCTTACCACCCTCTCCCTCCCGCCCATCTCCCTCCTGCCTCCGCCTCCCCTCCTTCCGTCCCTTCCTCCCCTCTCTCTCCCCACGTCCTAAACGCCGCTGCGTCCTGTGCCAATCTCCTCGATTCCTACGTTGCCGGGCTTGATTATTTTGTCGGTGGTGGGGGGTTTAGATATAATTATACTGAATCGCGTTGTCAGGTTGCGTGCTCCGACAATTGCGATTGCATCGGGTTTGCAATCAGATATCTTACTGATTTTACGTGCTTCTTATTCACTTCATTGAACGGTGAAAATTCCACAAGTTCCACCCAGGTGTTTTACAAGCGACAAGGTACATTCGCCAACCATAGTGTGTACCGTACCGTACCGTACCGTACTGTACTGTACTGTACGATAGTGCATTGTGCTGTAGTGTAGTGTAGTGTAGTGTACCGTGCTCAAGCATGTCGTGTCTTGACGTTGTGCTTCATCTGTTTTCAATGGAGAGGGATGACTCACCGTCTGCGAGATTGAACTTAGTCATAATTCTCGTTTTGTGCATGTGCTGACAGTTCCATCGCCGCCACCACCAAGTCCTCCCCCTCCCCCGGGTCCTCCCCCTCCAAGTCCTCCTCCTCCGCCCCCAAGTCCTCCCCCCCCCCCAAGTCCTCCCCCTCCCGAAGTCCCCCCCCCCCCCCCCCCAAGTCCTCCCCCTCCGCCAAGTCCCCCCCCCTCCCCCTCCCCCTCCCCCTCCCCCTCCCCCTCCCCCAAGTTCTAGTCCCCCTAAAGGTGTGTTTTATTCGAATTTGAACTTCCTAACATGTCTTTTTGCATTTTTACCTTTACCTTTCAGCCTTTACTTAATTGGCCTAATTAGAATAGACGATTTCTTGGAAAATTTTCAAATTCTCAATTAGCGTAAACCACGCTAATTATTCGTATACGCTAAAAAAACTTACACGCTAATAACGATTGGCGGTGTAGCGTGTCGTGATAGCCAGTTGTGCGTCCTTTAAACTTTCTCAAATACCATCTCTCTCCACACCATCCAATAGACCTTGTCTTTCTTCTCATCCGTGTTTCAAAACATTGCATTCCCTTTTTTTCCATCCAAACAAACTTTAAGCACGAGGTTTATGTGTCACTTTACTTTTATGTGTTCTTGTACTTGTAATTGAAATAAATTTTGAAATTCCATACACATCTTGGGAACTTTCTATTTTTTAGTGTTTCAAAATTACCAAAATTTTCTACGCTCTTTATGAAATTTTGAACCACAAAGAGTCAACAAGGAATGTCTCGTAATGGTACCTTAACCCTAGAAAAACCCAAAAAAGGCTGAAAAATCCTACAAGGAAATTGCTAATATTTACTTAGAAACCCTAAGCAATGTAAAAGCCCTAAAAATCCATAAACAAACCCTATTTTTTTTATCGTTCTAAACCCCAGGAGGCTGAAATACCATTGCAATAGTTGAGGGAGTAGTCGGAGGAGTTGTCTTCTTGTTGCTTATTGGAGGCCTATTTCTTTTTTTCCTCTTCCGAATAAAAAATGAAGAAGGTTTTGCAAAACCTTATGAACCTGGTGAGAAACCACCTCAGACTTAATAGATTTTTTTCATAGCAGAATGTATTGTCAAGTTATTTTTGGTTGGGAATAGATTCATTGTCTTAATTGGTTTTATGGTATTATCTCGTCTTGAAAGACAAGATTTGTATGATAAGCTGACAACGTTCATGGCTAATTGTATGCATTTTAAAATAAAAAAATGTTGATTTTCTTGCAACCGATTTCCTTTTGTGCCAAAATTCCGGAATGTGGGCATAATTTTGCAACTTTACCTAGAATTTTGCAATACTAAATTGGATATGCGATTAGATATAAGCTTTTGCTTATTTTAATTGGATTTTATCTATCCTAACTCATGTCTTTTCTTTTATAAATTGTGATCCTAGCTGAAATTTTGCAATCCGAAATAAAAATTGCAATTCTAATATAACCCTTGAAATCCTAAATTGATTTTTGCAGATAACGTACAATCGATGGCTTCGGCGTAAATAGCAAAAAACTCCACTGCATATGTTTTCCAAACCAATTCCAAGGAGTGTCTGGCAGTGAACAAAATTGTTCCTATGTCGATTGCTGTTGAAATAATATGAAAGAATGTATAAAACTGATCTTTTCAAATAGAACCTTTTTGGCAAATTTTTGTTATGACCAAGTATTTCAATTAATAAAATAGGCTTATTATGTTTCTTTTCACATCATTTTTTCTAGTTTTTTATTTTATTCCATGTCACCATGATATAATGATTATATTTATATTACATTATTTTCTTTTACCAATTTAGGATAATTTATTCCTTGTAATTTTACAAATTTTCTTTGAAAGTATATCTATCTTATCTTTTCGATATAGTACCCAGTGTAATGTATTTTTGTACTTATCATGTTACTGAGATATTGGAGTATCAATGGTGTACCATACAGCAAAGGTCGCAATCGGGTCCCCCCGCCCGCCCGCGTCGGATCCGGAACGGATTCGGGTGCCAAATTTGGGGGCAACCGGACTCAGCCAGGTGATTAAAAAAAAATAATAAAATCGGGTACGGCCGGGTAAGCAAAAAACGAAAAAAAATGAAGGTTTCG
>JBBHKE010002678.1:0-2500 GCA_037447655.1 Zygnema cylindricum | reverse complement strand
GCATGAGGGAGGGGAGAAAGGGAGAGGGAGATGGAGAGGGATGTCTTACAGGAGAGGTAAGCAAGGCAAACATGTATATTAACCAGCAAAGTCATGCTCAAAAATATATATAGACAGAAAATGAACATGGATGATTTGGCAAAAATTATATACATCATGAGAAAGAATAAATGTGAATGAGAAAATATGATAAGGAAAAAATACTCCCTTGGCGTGACATGAACCAAATAATATATTCCAAGCCGCGAGGTAGCTTGTATGCTTTTGGGTCTTCAACGTATTCTCTACAAGAGTTATCTCCACCAGCAACAAAGCAAAAAACAATTTTAGCCAAAAACAAAAGAAAATCGGATTTGACCAAAATAACACACTTTCCACCACAAATAAGATACAAGCAAGCAAAAATAAAATAACATCAAACACCCAAATCGCCCGGCGGCCCGAGGGAGGCATTGGTGGATTCGGATGCCTCTCCACACGACTTCCAATCCACCACTAACAAAAGATGACTCAAGTTTTGGAGGGAAACCTTTTGGACTGGCTTAGTGTCGCGTGGATTAAAAACATAGACAGAAATACAAGGAGAAATATATGTTATCTGTATTGCCTCTATTGTTAGCTAGCAAGAAGAAAGAAGAAACTTGAGCAATTGGGTGAGAGAGAGCAAGAGAGAAGCCTTGCCGCTAAGAGAAAATTATTGTCCAAAAGCTAAGAAAAGCTAAGCCCTACAATTAGCCTTAGTAGGAGCAAAGCTACGCCTACGCAAACCTAACCTTAGTCTAGGCTGTTTCACATGACTCTACTTACGATGTTGGCCAATAGGGGGCCAACATCCTCTGCCGTACGCCTAACAAAATCCACCGTTCGAGGATAAAAACTCTCCGTATCTATATGTGCGCGTGAATCTACATGGGTTTATGACTTAAATGCGAACCAATGAGAAGACAACAACGAAACGTATATCGTATATGTAATTCGTATGTCACGAAAGTCCAATTGAAGTGAAAGTACAGGCGAAAATATAGGTACAAATGAAATATTGTGCAAGTTCGACCATCTCGTTTCGTACGTTTTCCAAACGATATCCTCGCAGGTTATTCGGATCGTGTAACTAAAAATCAAACATACGGCGCACGATATTAGTATCTTTTCAATCAAATATATACACGAATCGCGCACAGGTCAAATATGACTGAACTGACGATGTACAAAGATATTAACCATGCGTGCATAGGATATATTGTGCGTACAAACGACCGATAAGATGCGGAGAGGGAGAGGGAGAGGGAGAGGGAGGGAGAGGGAGAAAAAGCGAGTGGAAGGGATAAAAATACATCAAGTTTTTTTTTCTGTCATTTTTCATCTTATTAATAACTGGAACCGAAAAATTGGAAAAATTTATATTTATTTTAAGGCGCGCCAAATCATGTGGCGGTGACATAACCTTGATGTTTATCAGTGTCAATAATGCTTTATTTTTGCTAATAATTATCGTCTCTCTATTTTCAATATTATGCTATTTTTATTCTGATTTTATTGGCGATTTTTATACTATATTTAAACTATTTACTAGCACATAAATTACTCTAAAATCATTTTACATGAAAAAATGTTATCTCTACCACGGGCTTATTTTTATGGTTTAAAATAGAAGCTGAAAAAATTTAGTTAAACCGAATATAATAGATACTTAAATTTATTGAAACGTCGTTATGTATTCAAAAATTGCCACCTCAAAAATGAGCTTTACATTACGTTACATTTGTCTCAACAATTTTTTTCCATCTTATCTACAACAAAAAAAAAGGAAAAGGAAAAGAAAAGAATAAAAAAAAGAAAAAGGAAACAAAAAGAAAAGATGGGGGAAAAGGTGAAAAAAATGAAAAGAATGTACTTTTACAACCTAAACACGACATAACTCTTACAAAATTTACAAAGAAAAAAAGGGAAAAAAAAGAAAAAAAACCAGGTATTATTTCTCCTTTCGGTCCAAATTTGTTCTGTTTTCGAAATGTTCTTTTGCGAGATTGTAAGTACAAAGGGAAAATAAAATCCCAAAAACTAAAAAAAAATCGATTAATAAAAGCCCAATTATATCGAAAACATATTTTGGAGCAAATAATGCCCATACCTGCAAAAAACCAAATCCCAACGATTTTTTTTTTTATTATATTTATCTTTTTTTTTTAATTTTTAATGTCTTTAAATTATAATCGTTATTATTATTACTATTTAAGTTCTGTTTTTTATTCTTATTTTTTGGCGAAGTGTTTATTTATTTTATTAGGTTTTTGGAGGAATTTTACGATTTTCTAGGGCTTAAAAAAACAGAAAATGTTCATTTTTTTTCCCTGATTCCATTAGGTTTGTTTCAAATCGGGAAAACATGTTGTTAGTTTTGATTTTGTAATTTTTTTTTTGTTACACCTGAAGATTCTCACAAATTAGACGAGTTTTTACATGTTTTAATTTATTATCTGTGATTTTCTCGAGATAAAAA
>JBBHKE010002677.1:0-13019 GCA_037447655.1 Zygnema cylindricum | reverse complement strand
AAGAAAAGATGCCGATCGACGATCCGAAGGCTCGCCGCCTTTGGAAGAAGAAAAATCTTGCGGCCATCACCGGCCTCATGCAATCTTGCACCGCTTCGGTGCATGATCATTTCCTTACCCGAGATACGGCGCATGAGTGTTGGAAGGCGCTCGAAGGCCAATTTGAGAAAGGGCTCCAAAACAAGGGGCAATATGCCTACACGGACTTTATCCAATTTAAGATAAAGTCTAACGAATCGATCGATGATGCGATCAAGCGATACAATATTATTGTGGAGCAACTCTCGAATAACGGTCGGACTATTATCGAGGAGGACAAAGTAATCGGTCTCATCAATGCTTTACCCGACAACCTCACTTACCTCAAGGAGATTCTTTGGGCACAAACTAATCCGAGTTATGAGTTCCTTGTTAATTACCTTAAAACCACCGAGAGAAATCGCGGAGGTCCTCCTAAAGCTTCGGCCTCGGGTGGATCTCTGAACGTCACCTCCGAAGAACCCGCGGATCTGAATTTTCTCCGTGGGGGAAGAGGGGGAAGAGGAAGAGGAGGCGGATCTAGGGGAAGGGGTAGAAGCATCGAAAGAAGGGGAAACTTTCCCGGTCAACCTCCTTTCCAAGACCAGACTTCTGTCACATGTTTTCGATGTAACAAATCCGGCCATATGTCCTCCTCATGCCCGGATAAGGAAAAACAGTGCCACTATTGCGGGAAATGGGGACATATTAGTCCCCAATGTTACGCGAGATCTGACGGCGGCCGTGGCGGTCGCGGCGGCAGCAACGGCAGATTTAATGGACGTGGCGGTGGTCGACTTGATAGAGGGGGGCGCGGTGGACGTGGCGGCCGATTTGGCGGCCATGGACACTTCGTCGGGGAAAACGATGAAAAGGAAGAAGGTCCTATTACCTTTTCCACGTTAAACGTCACTAATGAATCTACGTCCTTCGAAACGCAAAACGACAAGAAGTGGATTATTGACTCCGGCGCTTCGCATCACGTATGTACGGACGACACGCTTTTTGACGAAATGCGCGCTTTAACTGTACCTAAAAATATCACAGTCGCAAGTGGACAAGTCATTTCTATTGGTATAGTTGGAACTGTACGACTTGATTTAATTTCGCTAGATCCAAATGGATCTGAGCGAATCTCTGAGATCCAGCTGTTAAATGTGCTTTATATTCCGAGCGGCTCAGGGAATCTTTTGAGCGTACCCCAAATCCAGAGATCTGGTGCAAGCGTATACGCTTTGGGAGACTCGACAATAAAAATCGTACGATCTGATGGAGTCACAATCGGTGAGGGCGAAGTATCTGACGCATTTCATAGTCGTCTTTTGTGGAGGCAACCGAAATTCAAACGTAATGATTACGGCATCATAAGTCAGATCGCCGAAATTAAGGGAGATATGACGCTATGGCATCATCGCATGTGCCATACGTCAGAACAAAATTTGAAACGAATGATCAAAGCCGGTTGCACGCGCGGCTTAGAACTGACGTCAGGAGAAAAAGTAAATGGTTGTGACGGATGTAGTCAAGGGCGTCAGATCCGCAAACCCCATCGTAATAAAGACGCAAATTTTCGATCTATTCACCCACTTGAAAAGGTACACGTGGATTTATGCGGCGATGTTAAACTTGAGAGTTTAGGAGGAAATAAATATATCATGGTTATTGTCGACGATTATTCAAGATTCACATGGGTTTATCTCCTCAAAAATAAATCGGATGCATCCGCAAAATTTGAAGAGTGGCATGTTATGGCCGAAAGGCAATGTGACCGAAAATTAAAGGCAGTTCGATCCGATAATGGAGGGGAGTTTAAGGCATTTGATCCGTATTGCAAGAAATGGGGGATCCGACAAGAATTTACGGCATCTTACTCACCGGAATCGAATGGAATCGCCGAGCGCAAAAATCGCACACTTCAAGAAATGGTGCGCTCGATGATTCACGGATCGGGAAGAAAGGAGTATTTATGGGGAGATGCGATCTTAACGGCTAATTATATTTGTAACCGTCGACTTACCTCTATTTCGGGCGACAAGACTCCTCACGAGTTATGGTATGGACGAAAGCCTTCCCTACATCATTTGCGAATTTGGGGGTGTCGAGCGACGGTGTATATCGAATCGGTAAAACGACGAGGTAAATTTTCTTCTCGTAGTTGGTCGGGAATTTTTGTGGGGTTTAGCTCCAAAGGGAGTTTATACCAGGTTTATGATCCGATTCGTCATGTAATTGAAGAGAGTCGTAATGTGAATTTCCATGAGGATCTTAAAGTTGCTATTTCTCGTTCCGAAATTTTTTCTACTAATCATGACTTTTTTGAAGTGAATGAATCTCTCTTTTTTCCTCATCTTGATGATTCGGATTCCGACAATGAGGCGGATCCGATCGTCAAGATTAGGAGGGGGAAAGCTAATTCCGAAATTCATCCGGAATTAATTAGTTTTGACGAGATCCGAAGTGACCGAAGTGAAAATTCCCGAATGTCTTCGGACACTCGCCGATCTAAAGGTTCTAAATCTCCGAGTGCGTCCTTCCACGAGGACGAAACCCAAACTGGAAAATCCGCAAACGAAAAAGAAAATGAGGTTCCATTACGAAGGAGTCAACGTGAGACAAAGGGGAAGAAACCAAATCGGTTATCATTTGATCGCAAAGGTGGAAATGTCGAAAATTCCAATTATTTCATTTCGGCCGCCTCGGAGGAGGCATTTATTTTGTAGTAATCATTGACCGAGAATATGCCCGGCGATCCCCAATCTTACGCCGAGGCACGAAGTTCTATGGATTGGGAGGATAAGTGGAAACCGGCGTGGGAGAGAGAATTGAAATCAATTATCGATAATAAAACTTTTGAGGAGGTGAGTTTACCGGAGGGGAAGAAGGCAATTGATGCTAAAATGGATATTTAAAACAAAAACTGGTGCTACGGGGGAGATAATAAAATATAAGGCTAGATTGGTGTGTAAAGGTTTTCAACAAGTAGAGGGGGTCGAATTTTCGGAAACTTATGCACCGGTTGTTAAGTTTGATTCCTTGAGAATGATAATTGCTATTGCGGCCGCGGGGAATAAGCATATACATCAAATGGATGTAGAAACGGCCTTTTAAAATGGAGAATTAGAAGAGGAGGTGTATATGAAGGTGCCCGAGGGTGTGCCCTCGAAAGGAGGAAAAGTATGGCGGCTGCAAAAATCCTTGTACGGATTAAAGCAAGCGCCGAGGACATGGTATCTTCGTCTTCATAAGGTACTTACTAATTATGGTTTTGTTCGGACAGTTTCCGAATCTGGAGTATATGCGAAAGGAGAGGGAAAGGACCAAATTATTTTTTCTGTGTATGTCAATGACTTCCTAATGATTAGTGACACGTTGTCTGTTATTAATAAATTAAAAGAGTACCTTAGTATACATTTTAAAGTGACAGATCTTGGAGAAATGAGGTATAGATTCGGTATGACTGGCGCAAAATCTGTCACGACGCCATTAGATCCAAAAGTACAATACACAAAGTACGAAGAGGAAGAAAATGTTTCAGTACCATACCGCGAAGCAGTTGGTAGTTTAATGTATTTGAGTGTAGGCACGCGTCCGGATATTGCGGCGGCGGTGTCAGTTGTCAGTCGTTATTGTAATGCTCCAAAAAAGAATCACTGGGAGGCAGTAAAACGGATATTTCGCTACTTGGTCGGTACGATCGAGTACGGATTGGTATATAAAACCAAACGAGACTCCTTACAGTGTATGAGAGGCAGGAAAACGGATATTTCGCTACTTGGTCGGTACGATCGAGTACGGATTGGTATATAAAACCAAACGAGACTCCTTACAGTGTATTGGTTACTGCGCCGCAGATTGGGGAGGAGATTTCGACTGTGGAAAATCTACGTCTGGATACGCTTTCATTTTGGGCGGTGCGGCAGTTTCTTGGAGCTCGCGACCCCAACCTATAGTTGCACTAAGCTCTACGGAATCTGAATACATGTCAGCTTGTCACACGGCGAAGGCATCTGTTTGGATAAAAGAGATGCTCGGTGAGTTGGGCATTGTGGTTGGTTGTTTGCAGATTTTCCCTGACAGCATGAGCTCGATGGCTTTAGTGAAAAATCTGGTCTTCCACAAACGAACGAAACACATCCGGATAAAGTGGCACTTCGTACGATATTTGGTCGTTGCGAAGGAAATCGAATTTTTAAACGTGTCAACTTTGGAGGAGGCCGCAGATATGTTAACAAAAGCGGCAGTCTACGATGTACTTTTACGGGGTAGACCTAAATTAGGGTTATTTTCAGTTTAAGAGGGGGTTTTCACAAAGAGAGGGGGATTGTTAGATTCTTTGTGAAACGACGTCTCAGTTATGTTGAGCGTCGTAATATAATTTATGTTGTTACGTGTGGCGTGGTGTGATTGGTTTGCTTAAATATAGTTTGGTGTTGTCTCGCGTGCGTAGTACTTTAGTTTTGTACGGCGGTATGGTTGTTTCGTGCAGTACCGCGTACTTTATGAAGTTTCGTAGGTACTACTATTTGATTGGTGCGTCAGTGTACTTTCGGTACTACGTACGATTTGTTGTACTTGTTGTTTCGTGAGAGAGAGTATTTAGGACTTAGTCGTTTGGGGGAAAACAATCTTTTGTAAGGGGAAAACTTCTGGTGAAATATATTTGTCTTTTACTGGAGTGATTTCTTCTTGCTATCTTTTGCTTGCGCACTACATCTTGTCTTCCTTCTATCCTTGTGTGTATCGACCTATCACTTATTGTACCTGCGTGGACTAAACTTGGAAGCCACAAAGCCTTGAAACCTTAAACCTTGATGATCGCAATCTTAACCCAAAATCCCAAAACTTTTCAACATACCTCAATGCTGACGAGGTCTTAGGTAACCTTGATCTACGAATCCGAGAAACCTTGGTCGGCCAAGTCGACTCACCGAAATTCCCAAAAGTAACGTTTATTTTGTTGAAGGCTGGTGGATCCCTACCTTTTCCTTATTCCTCTTAATGTATCAAAATAGTTTTTGGTGTTGTGACACTTTTGCGGAGACACTTCAAGGTTCTATGTTTGGATCCCTCTTATGCCTTTGGCTCAGATATAGGTTATCTGGTTCAAACCCTTTGGTACCATCCCTTGGGGCCTTGCCCCTAGGGCAATCGGAGGATGTCTATCACCAAAATGTCATGAAAAACTCAACAATTGGAACAACCACGAAATTTTGGACACACCGATTAATTTCCTTTCACATGTTATTTTTAAAATGAAAACAAAGTCGACACTTTAAAATTACTCGTGAAATTATAAGATTTTTTTTTGTCGTGTAAAAAAAGAAATACTAAAGCAAATGCTACCATATATTTGATTATGTTTTAAGCAAGGTTCTTGTATACGCGATTCTGTAGGTTAAACCCCAAAGTAAAAGATGCTCAAACTTCTAAGTTGAACAAGTTAATTTGTTGGTGTGTTCACACAAAATTTTCTAGCGTCTTTAGGGTATTTGAGGGTTTTCTATGCGATATGACTTTTGGATACAGGCAAAGTTAACAGTGGGAGCATTAAAAAAAATAAAATTAAATGGTTTTTCTGTTGGTGTGGGCAATGATAATTGTACAAGTTATGGCTTCGTAGAATCCAATAGCTTTACAAACCATGGCGTTTAGTTCGCTGTTTTTGTTTTATCGAATATCTAATGGCTCTATTTTCCTTCTAGAGTTAACGATACATTTGCCACTAGGAGAATCGAAAAGCATTAGGTACTTGTTAACTTGTCTTTTTGTCTTTCACACTGTCGAAGCTTCGTACGAACAAACAATTTCCATTGTTTGATTTTTACGTTTATAGCCTGTAGCGTACGGTCGCACAAGAAAGTACGTAGGTACATCCGGTGTAAATAGAAACCAATTTAATGTTGGGATTCCAATAGGCGGTCTTTGTAAACGTACGGATGTGTTTATTGAATGCCTTTGGGTCCATTGTGTCAAGTCAATAAACCACTTTTTTATTTGCGTGGCTCATTGTGGCCGGTACAACGTAGGTTAATATTAAGACTATATAAATGTACAAAAAATCTTTGAAAGCAAAGTGTGAACATAAAATATTGTACCATTTGAGGTAAAAAGTGACTAACACAAAGTGTACTATAATATACCATCTCTCTTCGAACGCCTTTTCTTAGATGATTGGACTTCATTTCCTCTATCTTCACTTGTGTAACATTCTTTTTTATGTTGTCCTCCAAAGGTTCACTCTTTAGATTACTAAAACCAAAGCACATGTCTTTCGTAGGCAGGTGCCATTTATTTTATATTGCCGGTTTGATTTAGTCTTGCCATTGCATTTTCGGATATCCAATTTTTGGATTTCAGGTCGTGACAAGATGGTTCTCGTGCGAATGCGTACGACCTAGTTTTACAAATATCACTTTGACCCCGTGGACCTTGGGCCTTAAACAGAGTGGCCAATGGGAAAATCCGCCAAAAACTAGATTTTAAAACCATGCCAAAAGAATACGCGATTTCAAAACGACGATTGTGTTAAAAGGATTCATACTTCAACATTCGCATGTCAGTTTAAGTGTCGTTCTAATGTTTATACTTGGATGCAGGACAATAAACTAAAACAAATGTGATTTAATAATCGGCCTGTCCAATATTTGGATTTTGACCAATATAATTAACTTTCATGAGACATAAATCTGCAGTGCCATGTCAAGTATAAGCTCTACAGGATAAAGTTTGAAACAGTTTTATGCATCAATGTGGTACACGCAAATTACAACATAACACGCCAAAATATATAAAACAAATGAATATAACGTACAATACGAAACATAAAATAATAAGATATACCAAAGCTTACAATGGATAAGTTATCATAGAAAGATGCGATGATGATGCTCACAGTCTACATTATAAGCATTACACGACACAAAACCCTATAAAAAAATATGAATGACGACAAGTTGAAAAGAAATACGAAAAGTAAACAAACGACAATTTCTGAATAGCTAGCCGCTAATATAATCAAGAAAATAATTAGAAATTCTACTGAAAACATACTATAATATCACCCGAAACCAAAGCCAAAATAATCCAGTTCGAGACAACAGACGAGACTTCCCGTAATCACGAACAGCTGATTCGGCACAAGTCTACACAAGATAGGTTACGTTGATATATTACAAATTGTATTAACAAATTTCAGAATATTATTTATTATGCAAGTTTTTAATATTCCATTCACCAGCTACTACAGTAGTGACCAAGCCTATGAGTGCAATATATGTTGGGAAACATTACGGAATCGATAAAAAGAGATAAATAGAGAGAGAGAGAGAGAGAGAGAGAGAGAGAGAGAGAGAGAGAGAGAGAGAGAGAGAGAGAGAGAGAGAGAGAGAGAGAGAGAGAGAGAGAGAGAGAGAGAGAGAGAGAGAGAGAGAGAGAGAGAGGGAGAGGGAGAGGGAGATATAGAGAGCCGGAGAGAGAGGGGGAGAGAGAGGGAGAAAAACGTATATATACATACAAAAAGAGAGAGAAAGAGAGAGAGAGAGGGGGAGGAGAGAGAGGAGAGAGAGAGAGAGAGGGGTAGAGAGAGAAAAGAAGAGAGAGGTGGTGAGGGAGAGAGAAAGAGAGAGGGCGAGAAAGGGAGTGAGAGAGAGAAAGAGACACGAAGAAAGAGAGACACTGAAGAGTTGAAAAAAAACAAAAAATGGTGAGAGAGGGCGGGGGGAGAAAGAAAGGAGGGAGAGAAAGGGTGAGAAATTCCAAGGTTAGTGTATACTGATGTATACCGAACCGTAACCTTTTAGAGAAGTAAGACAGCGTCGTTTCCTACACGCCCCATCGTCTACATCTAAAGGCAACCTTGCTTATCTTTTAGGTTGTTCTCGTCTATTCAAATTCCTTCTACTCCCTTAGTAAAAACTCCCCATCGTCTACATCAAAGGGCATCGTTGGCAATCTTTTAGGTTGTTCTCGTCTATTCAAATTCCTTCTACTCCCTTAGTAAAAACTCCCCATCGTCTACATCAAAGGGCATCGTTGGCAATCTTTTAGGTTGTTCTCGTCCATTCAAATTCCTTCTACTCCGTTAATTAAAACTCCTACTCCAAAAGTTGGAGAGTTTTCTACTCCTTTACGATAATAGATTGGTCTTAGGCTGACTCTTACTCATCAGCCAGCAACAACCCAAATCCCTCTTCTCCTCACTCTCTCACAATTGTTGCTTAAAAGATGTTGCATCTCTAAAATCCTATTCTACCTGCGTAGACTAAACTCGGAAGTCACAAAGCTGTGAAACCTTGAACCTTGATGATCGCAATCTTAACCGATAATCCGAAAAAATTTCTACATGTCTCAATGTTGACGATGTCGTAGCAAACCTTGACCCACAAAACCGAAAAACATCGCCTATCAAGTTTGACCCACCCAAGTTCCAACGAGTAACTTTATTGGGCTAACGGACGGTGGATCCATACCTTTGTTTTATTCCTATCAATGTATCGAAATAATTTTTGGTGTTATGACACTTTTGCAGACCCACCTCAAGGTTCTAGTTCTGTATCGTTTTTATGTTGCCGTTGGTTCACATATAGGTATTCGGGTTACGAACCGTTGGTACCATCCCTTGGGGCCTTTATTGGAGGATGTATATCCTCAAAATAACTTGAAAAACTCAACAATTGGCACAACGACGAAATTTCGGGCGGACCATTTGATTTTCTTTTACATGTAATATTAAAAAAAAAAAAAAACTTTGAAGTTACTAGTGTAATTATAAGTTTTTTTTTCTTCCGTGGAAAAAAAGAAACATGGGAGCATACATTCGTTTATGTTGTAAGCACGGGCCTTATATGTGTGATTATGTATCTTAAACCCCAAAGTATGACAAGCTCAATCATCAAAGTTGAACAAACAAATTTGTCGATGTTCGGACAAAATGTTTTAGCGTCTCTAGGGTATTTTAGGGTTTTCTATGGTATATGATTATTTTTTTAAAAATTATAACATTGTTAACAATAGGAGCACTAAAAGACAAAAAAAAATTAATTGAATTTTTTGTTGGTGTGGACTTTTTGAAGTTGTACCCGTTATAGCTTTACCAAATCTAGTATCTTGACAAAACATGGCGTTTAGTTCGCCTTTTGTGTTTTATCGAATATCTATGGTTTTATTTTCCTTTTGGTGTTCACGATACATTTGCGACTAGAAGAATCCAAAAGTATTAAAACCTTGTTAATTTGTCTTTTTGTCATTCACACAGTTGAAGCTTTGTACGAATAAACAATTTCCAATGTTTGATTTTGACGTTTATAACGTGTAGCGCACGGTCGCACAATAAAGTATGTAGGTACATCCGATGTAAATAAAAATGAATTTAAGGTTGGGGTTCCATTAGGGGGTCTTTGTAAATGTACGGATGGGTTTATTGAAAGCCTTTCGGTCCAATGTGGCGAGTCAATAAACCGTTTTTAATTTGCGTGGCACATTATGGCCGATACCACGTAGGTTAATATAAGAATTACAAAAATCTACGAAATATCTATGAAAGCAAAGTGTGAACGTAATATTTTGTACCATCTGAGGTAAAAAGTGACTCGTACAAGGTGTACTATAATGTACCATCTATACGCTCCTATTTTATAGAGAGACTTTATAGTGACATGTAATGAAAAAAAGTTTAGGATTCTCCAAGAGTGAAATTTGAAGATAAGTTTGCATGGACAGCCCAGACTCAAGATTTGTAAAAGCGTACGCAAATCTTAGAATAGTCAATGGATGGCAAAAAGAGCTTCAAACAATATCATGAGTTAAATATTTTCTTATGGTTTGTGTGGACTCGCACACACCTTGGCAAAGGCACGTGGCCTATACGACGTGTAGGTACCTGATTGCGCGTTCATCGTGTATCTTTTTTTTTTTCCACACGGCACATTTCTATATGTTCAGCTAGTAAAAATTGTCATCGCAAGGCCACGTGCCATAAAATGAAAGGTTAGACCGATGGCTAATATTTTTTTGTAAAGCAGAACATCCCACGGTCAAGGTCTACGCATATAACCTGGAAAATCAAATGAATCATTAGGCAAAAATGTGTTTCGAACAAAAATAAAAAAATATCTTTGGCACTGTACGAAATAGTATAATTGTTAGTAGAAAACTCCATTTTTTTGATAATGGAACTTCACCTTGAGTGTGAAATAACCCTAGACAAACAAAAACGTTTCGTCCAAGATAAGAGTTGTTCCCATAGATGAAATTCTAATTCTGCAAATCTGCTGTAAAATATAGATGTTTTTTTTAATTGCGTCAATATTCTAGTGTAATTCAAAAGTTTGACATAAGATTATTTTATTTTAGAAGAGACGACTCACTTTGCTTTTGGTTAAGAAAGTTTCCGCCCACTTGTTTGCTTGCCTCAGATAGGCTCTATTTTCTCGATAATGGAACCTCGCCTCGAGGCTGAAATAACTCTCGCCAAACAAAAACGTTTCTTCCAAGATAGGAGTTGTTGCGAAAGGTGAAATTCTAATTCTGCAAATCTGCAGAAAATATAGATGTCCTTTTTAACTGCGGTTGTATTGTAGTGTAATTGAAAAGTTCGACATAAGATTATCTTATTTTAGAAAAGACGACTCACTTTGCTTTTGGTTTCGAACTTTCCGCCCACTTGTTTGCTTGCCTTAGATAGGTCAACGCTTATGCCAAAATAAAAAACACGAATTTCGTTGGGAACGCTTCTTGATTTATTTCGGATGATCGCCGTGTTGCGCGCTATGGTATGGCGACCTGACGCCCTAGGAACATAAAGGATTTAGGGTATGTCCCCATATGCTTGTAACTTAGCGATTTTACTTTGAATTTTCAAGCAGATCTGCTCGACCCGGTTTTCAAGTGTCCTTATATGTAAGAACGAAATCGTAACTTACGTTTGTGACGATTCTATGCGTTGACAATACCAGTGTCGGTTGTCAAGTTCTACAATCTTTATTGTCACATGTTGTTTTTTGGAACTGCTTGTGATGTTGCATGTTTTACCGTGACATTGTAGACTTACCACCTTCTAGCATATGCCGTTTCATGGTTGAAGAAGATGCGCTTTGCCTTTTCATCTCTTGATGTGAAATGACATCACAATTTCGAGACCTTTGCAAAAAAAAAATTCGTACCGAACGAAAACAGACAAAACAAAACAAATTGTGATTTTTTTTTCGTCGTACTGAATGCAAACGGACAAAACATATCGACTCGTGTACTTTTTTTCATCAAATCTAATTGTTTGAAATTTTTTGAAAATTTCGACACGAGCGAATATGCGGCACTGTTTGTTCAGCGATAATACTTTGATTTAAAACACGTCACCGATGTGTTTTAAAGAAAAGTTTGAAGATGATGTAATTTACGTGGTCGTGGGTCGAAAAAGCGAAAAAAAAACAACATGTAGTACACTCTAAGTTCAAATGATGACGCAAAATGTACTTCTATATTTTTCGATTTCTTTGTGCGGTTGTAACTTAGGCGGTAAGGCGCTAAGTTTTACAGGAAAACGACAAAAAAAACCTTTACTTTGACACATGGGGACATACCCTTATTCGTACGAAGCGCACGCATGAAACGCCCAAAAAATAAAGAATATGCGCATGTGCCAAAATTCTAAAGTTTTTTAAATGCGTTCACTGACTTTGGCTTTAAATAAATAAAAAATGAGAAAAACATTTAATCAAAAGTAATTTTATAATTTAATGCAAACTAAACGAAACACATTTAGACATCACTTCAAATATCTCTTTATCTCAAAGTCTCTCACTGCTCTATATCTAGGCCATTTATGTCCACCATGTAATTTCCGCACATTTCCGTATATTTCCGTAGATTGTGTCCGAACGCTTAAAAGTGTACTAATTAAAAGAAAAGTTAAGAAACTAAAAAAAATGAAATATTTTAGTGAAATAGTCAAAATCCGTACGAACGAGACCTCTGTGCCTGCGAGGTAGGTGGACGCCATCGCTTCCTGATTGGCTTAGGTTTCCGGCAGTGTAAACGCGTTTTTCAACAGACGGCCAAGGACACCGTGGCATCGCTTCCTGATTGGTTTAGACCCCTATTCAACCGTACACTCCAAACGTACACACAAGCTGACCGCCGCCAAACCAAATCTCCGCGAGACCATCTGCGAAACAATCTGCGAAACATACGACTCCAAGCCAAACAAGACCAGCACTAAGTAAGAGACAAACTAGACGGCCGCGCGATAGACACGCGACGGCCGATTACAATATTGAATCCAACAGCTTCCTGATTGGTTTAGGTTGGCGGCAGTTTCAACGCGTTTTTCAACAGACTTCCAAGTAGAAGGATACCGCGGCATCCGTCCACCAGAAATCATTTTGATTCAAACCGTACAGCCGTACGGCGACTTCTTCCTCCACACCTTAAAATGAAATCGTCGCCCTACCTGAAATCGTGAGCGTATTCCTCGGAGAGAGTTATTGCAGTTTCGACCGCCACTGTCTGTTTGCGGTAGAGCCAATCACAACGAAGCAAGTCGCAGAAAAGTGAGTGCCCTTGTGAATAGTGTTCGGTTCTTTCCACGTTGCCAGAAGAGATGGCAACTGAGGTAGCCGTTGGCGTTTCCATATTTGCCATTTGCGAAGGTCTCAAAGCGTCATGGAATTCGGTCGGAGACGTCATCAAAAGCGACAGAGACCGACGGGAACGGTTCGCTCGCGAGCTGACTTCCCAACTGTACGGAAAGTGGCGCGACTACACCGTCATAGCCGTATGCGTACGTCACACTATAACCGGAGAGTACATTCACCAGCATGCGGAATGCTACTTCTGGTCAGGATGTTCGCAAGGATACGAAGTGTATTTAATTCCAAAAGGGAAAAGTGCGAGATTTGAGCGACACGGGGACGGCGGGTGGATAAACTGGGCGATGTGTGGCTCGGAGGATCATTGTCGCCGCGACGACAACGTCGTCACAATGTTCTGAGCGACGGCTGGCGTCA